>CAJVPT010000556.1:0-28295 GCA_910592055.1 Acaulospora colombiana | reverse complement strand
CATCATCAGTGTGATCCAGCATAATAACGGAGCTATTATCAAGACATGTATCGATTTTTTTGGTCTCATCCATATTTTTTCCGCGTATAAAATATTTACTGAGATTTTTATTAGGTTCACTAACTGCAGATATATCATCAGACTTGGTTATATTTTTTTCATCGACCCCCCCAATCACAGAACGAGATACGTCCTCCGATTTCATACGCCCAAGTTCACTAATTTTCAAGGCCAGTTCATCCTTTAAATTTACCAATTCAGACTTGAGAGACGTGATCTCGGATTCTTTTTTTGATATCTCTTCCTGGGTCGAAACTGCGTCATTCTGAGCCGATGTTAATCTACCTTCTAATATTTTTTTCATAGACCGAAGTGTTGTAATTTCCTTGGATTTTATATCAATCTCAAATTTAGAATTAGCAAGAGAAATAGCTTTGCTAGCATTTTCAAACTGCAGGTTTTGATTCTCGGTAACAATCCCTCCTAGTTTTTTACTCCACTTTTTTCTATCCCGATCCCATTGTTCTCTCTCCCGATTAAATTTTTTTTCTTGTTTTCCATACTTATCCCGCAATTTAGCATTATAAGAAGCTATCTCAGAAGAATCTTGGAGGGCGTCATATAATTCTTTCTTAAGGTCTATCACATTGGCCATATTAAATAATAAGAAATATTATGGAAAATAACAAAATATGGGACATACGATATATATATACTTATCTGGTGAAGCTATCAAAAAAAAAATATGCCTCTAATATAATTCAACAATATCAGATAATTACCGATTTTTTTAGAAAATTATTGAATATTAAGTATGTAATTACATATAATTACCGATCTTTTTCGATCATAAGGGGTATAGGATGTTTTCAATAATCTTCGATAATTTTTGACCATAAGAGATATAGGCGTATTTTAGTATTTTCAATAATCTTCGATAATTTTTTATAATTATAAAAAAAGGATGGAACACATAACCGTGGAATATTATCGCGCCGGCACTCCTTATCTATCTCCAGAAGCTATTGAGGAAATAATTCAATCTCGGGGGACTGTTAAAAATGCATGCAGGGAAATGGCTGATAAATATGATACTTCAACTCGTAGAATTTATGAAATTTGGAAAAGACATGCTCAAGGATTACCCCTGCGCAAACAACAAATAATACATAGTGTTGCTTCTTCTGAGGTAATGCCTGAAAATAATACTTCGGATAGGCGGTCAAAGAAAAGAAAATCAGGATCTAATCCCAGATCTGTTCGAATATCTGATTCAGTCAATATTATTAATAAGGCTGACATGACCAATAATCCGATAAAAAACGTAGATGAAATGGACGAACTACAAGCTAAGCTTACACAAAGTCGCAAAGAAAGAGAAGAAGGTAAACGTGAGTCGAAAAGATTCATGGATTCCAACTAATCTATTTTTGTTTTTTCTAGAGTAGTCTGTAATCCACATAGTATTTCAATATCTGACTCATTTCTATATGCCCGTAGTTTTTTATTAAGCTCGAATAATTCAGTATGAGAATCAAGTACCTCATATAATGTTTTTTCGAGTTCCTCATAGCTCATGCGTTTTTTTTTAAGTCGAATTGACAGAATCTAGGGACAGAGTCCCATTACTTTGTAATAAGCTAAAACCCGCAGGAGCACACCACTTATCAAATGGTATATTGTCATCCTTACCACTATCTGTCTCCTGAGAAATTTGATCGGATACCAGAGGCTTATTATCCTGAGATGCGGTTGCACAATTTACTTCAACCTTATTCTTGGCTTTGTGCATATTAATTGGAATAATAAAATCTTTGTCATTATGACGGATCTTTAACTTATTGTCCTTCCAATCAATCGCACACTCATATTTTTTAAGGAGTGGATTTGGGAAAATCAAGGTTGACTTGGGAGGTCGCACAACTGCAAAATCCTCACGTATAGTGAAACCTGAAGGAAATGTTATGGGTAACTTACGAGCAACGCCAATAGATTCTGTTGGAACAGTAGCAACACCACTTAGATCATATGTTACCGATTTATCAATTTCCCAACCCACACGTTTAACAATATCTTCTGATATAATCGCAAGCTCGGCACCACTATCAAGTACCATTGCTGGTATTTTTAAGCGCTTGATTTTACATTCTATAGTTGCGAGACTTATCGGCTTTTTCTTTTGGTCAAAATCAATCTCCATGGGATCATTAAATGTCTCTTCTTCCCCATCGGATTCGGGTAATGCTGGAACTGGTTCTCGATAATCATTATAATCAGATTTTTTGGTAGATGGAGATATATGACTCATAGAGTCGCCCCTAAAGGGCTTGGATGGATTTTCAATTTCTGATTTCAGTTTCTCTAACCAATGTGCAGGTAAAGCTTTTTCAAGCATATCTAATACAATTTTTTGGAGAGACTGTTCTACACGAGTTAATTTATTTCTGGACTTACCAGAAGTGGAAGTATCCTTCTGTTTTGTCTTGCGAGGTTTGGATTCTTTCTTGATCTTGGGTTCCTTAGGCTTTACTTTTTTTTTGCTTTGACAGCATTGACAGCATTGATAATTTTCGTAATTTCAGTCTCAGTTAAATCATTCTCGGTATCAGATTCCAATTCAGAACCCGAATTAGATCCGGATTCAGAACCAGAATTAGATTCATTATCAGAAGAATTAGTATCTGATCCTGACGAAGAATCCATATTAGCAATATTTACCTTAGCTCTTTTTTTAGATCTACTTTTGCCAGAGGTAGTTGAAGAACGGCTAGACTTGCTTTTCTTTTTATTTCTAGGGCATTTTGGAGAGTTTGAATGATGTCCAGCTCTATGACACTTTGAACACCTATGTTGAGATGATTTTAGAACAGCATTTACTACTCGAGCTAATTTTGCCTGGTTAATTCCCATCTGCTCAAATTGTAATCTCAAATCTTCAATCGGGTCATAGTCATAATCTTCTCCAGGTAAACTTGTATTATCTATAAACTCATCTAAAAAACGGTTCATAGCAAGATTATCTGCTTTTTGTTTTCCGGAACCAGGAGGTTTCTTCAAAGTCTGCTGTCCTTTAGCAATAGTTCCCTTCAAACCAGCTATAATTTTTTTGAAATCATTTTGTGAAAGCGTGATTTGATTAGACTGTTCTTCCTGAGGTTTAGAAGAGGTAGATTGTGTAGAAGCTATAATAGATTTTACAAAGCTTTCCATTTCATCTTTACTCATACCAGTATTACTTGTATAAGAGTCTTTTGTAGTAGATTTAGTTCGTGATTGAGAATCTGGAATATACTCACCTAGCATTTGCTGGGCCTTTTGTCTCTCGATTTCTTCTAATTTTGGTAGCAGATAAGAAATAGGATGTTCAAGTCCAATACGTCTTACTTCTAGTTTATTATCAGGAGAAAGTCCCTGAAAGAATTGTTGTTTAATCATTGCTTCCTGATTTAATGCTGGGAGTGTTGGGTAAGCCAGTTTAACCATTCTTTTTAACTTTGCATAGAAACGGCCTACAGGATCGGAGCCTTGAACAAGGGTAGTAAATACTAATTGTGATTTTTCTGCTGTAACTGTAGGATATGCACGTCTAAAATAACTTAATACTTGACCGATAAAAATATTTGGAGCTATAACATTACCTCCTGCATTGGCATTGGGAGCATTTGGAGCCAAGTCTGTTGGTCGCCCACCTGATGTTAGCCAATCTTCATGCCATACAGTGTGAGCTGGAACTAGTGGTATAGCAGGTGGATTCCCATCAGCTGGTGCAGTATTTCGAATTTGAAGAGCTCCACCTCTAAACTGATTAACATTAATAGCACGAATTTGATTATTAGTCAATCCACTAAGAGCATTAAGAGTTGCATGAGCGCCACAATTATCACTAATATTTTCCAATTCCCAGTTTTTGCCTTTGACATTCGTTTCATACCAGTCTTTTGCGTCATTCAATAGACAAGTTTCAAAAATACCATGAATTCTCCTTCGCATGTTATGACCTGCACCTGGATCATAATTAGCAGTCTCACACCATCGTTGAAAATCAGTAAGAAAAACCTCTGGATCTTCTCCAGCCCGCCCATGAAATTTTGGTGGTTCGTATCCAGCCATTCCTGTGTGTTGGTTATTAATAGGTAGATTATTCTGAAGCACTAAAATTTGCTGATTCAAATTATTAATTATTTGTTGGTTGGCGATATTTTGGGTCTGCTCATCATCTAAGTCTCCATACAACATATCAAGCTGAAGGTCTCCAAGCAATAGATCACCCTCTCTCGTTTTACACTTTCTTTTCCATTTTTTGTAACGGATTCTCATAAAATCCAACAAAGTAATGGCCCCATCAAGACTCCAACTCACAGCTTCTAATCGCTGGATTGATCGCCTATTCAGAAGCTGTAATGCAAATTTTTCATGCAACAATGAACTAATGCGCCTATCCTTTTGGGCTTTAACAAAAATAGCGTTTAACTTCCAAAAATTACGATGTTTTTCTATCTCCTCTATTTGTCTTTGAAAAATTATATTTTGCTGATTTAATAATCCAAGGTTTTGTTGTTGTTGGGCTACTTGAGCTTGAAAGGTGTCTCGTTCTTGAGTAAGCTGGTTAACTTGATTTTGAAGATCTCCATTTCGTTGTCTATAGCCATTAATATCATGCTGTAATTGTACTATTTGAGCATCTCGAGCATCTCGTTGATTTGCAATATTATCTAAATCCCGATCTATTCTTTGATAATTAGTCCGAATAGTATTTAAAGTACCATGCATACCTTGAACAATATTGGCAGGATTGTTTAATGGTGTACCATGTCCTCTGAAATGGTTTTCGAGTCGAGTTAACCCCCTAGTAATATTTGTAAAGGGATCTAAATGTGCCATATCTGTATCTTCCTCTTCTGAATTATATAAGCTTGGAGAGCTTCTTCTGGAAGAAATAACTTTGATTCTATGTCTCAGATTTTGAACTCGCTCTTCCAATTCTTGAAACTGTCTTTCTATATTAGCAATGTGAGATACCTTATCTCGAATCTCTTTCTTGGCATTATAGATTTGTATACGAAGGCTAGAGTTTTCTGATCTTAACTCTGCCCTTTCCTCATCTGAAGCATTCTCGAGCCGTTCCAGTTCTTCGTTAAGAGATTGGATTTCTTTCTCACATCTAGTATATTTACGCTCCAGCTCATTTATGTATTTCTCATTCGACCTATTAATTGAAACTTCGTTAGATAACTCATCTCTTAAAGCTTGATTTACCTGTTCCAGTTCCAATTCCCGATCAGAGCTTGGCCCACAAGATATTCGATTAGGATGTGGTCTACGAAATGCCATGATTATTTTTTACGGCATATTATATTGACTTATCTCCCGACTTTGCTAAAACATAATTTATAGTGAAATGTATCAAAATGAGCCACTGCCCCTCCCGGTCTCTCGCAAGTTTTTTCGCATCATCTAGAGTTAATCTTTTCGGCATTTTTATAATATAGGCTCGAAGTTTAATTCATATGTTTTTCGTGATTTCTATAGCATGATAAATCGAAAATGGAAGAACCACAGATAGTTATAGATTCATCGGAAGAATTATCTTTAGTTTGTCGGTTATTGTTCTATCAACCAACTGGATACCATTCCAATGCTCGAAAGTTGTATGAAGATCTCAAGAATGAAGGATATCGATTTCCATTCAAAAAGGTCCGAGACTGGTTGCACAAACAAAGTGCCTGGCAGATATATTCACCGCCCCCGAAGCAAATACAGCGAGCCAGCTACGGCAAGATACAAAAACCTAATACTGTACACCAGGCCGATTTATTATTCCTTACCCATGATAGAGTCGATGGCAAAACCTATATAGCAGTATTAAATATAGTGGATTGTGCATCAAGAAATAAGGCCTCAGTTCCTCTCACATCGAAGAAAAGTTCGGAGGTTGCCAAAGCATTCAGAAAAATTTATGATGATCCGAAAAATCCGCTAACCTGGCCTAAATTACTAACTGTTGACGGCGGGGGTGAGTATAAGGGTGAAACGAGCCGGATAATGCAAGAACACGGCGTAGTAATTCGAGTAATTGGTGCATATAGCCATCGAGGACTCGCAATTGTAGATAGATTCTGTAAAACCCTTGCGGGGATGCTCTATAAAATTCAATACAGTGTCGAACAAATAGATTCTAAATCTCGGCTGGTAAGAGCGTGGGTTAAGTATCTTCCTCAAGTGATTGATTACCTAAATAATTATCCAACTCGCCTTATTCGAGCTCCAGGTTCTTCGAAATGGGGGTTGGCACCTGCAAAGGCAATCATGTTAGAAAAGGTCGAATCAAAACCAGCAATAAAACCAAAACGCCCAATTGGGAAATATGAGGAGAATAGGTTAAAGAAGGGTGATACAGTTCGCTATCTATTAGCTGATGGAGAATGGGAAGGATCTCCAGGTTTGGAACAGAGGCGCGCAACGGACCCCATGTTCAGTCCGAGTCTTCATAAAATTCGCAAAATCGTAGTATCGAAAAATGAACCTGTATTATATTATCTTGGAAGTGATGATGATGAATATCCTCCAAAAAGGGCATTTGTGAGAGAGGAGCTCATGCACGTATTTCCTGAAAAAATCGAATATCCACCCCAGAGCATACTGGAAGAAAATACTCGCTCCAAATCAATTAATTTCGTTCGTGCTATTAATAAAATGGCTAAAGCTCAGGCTTATGCTAAGAAGCGTGGCGGAAAATGTCTTGGCGTAATTTGGCGGATAAATGGTTTAAATGTATATCTCTGGTCATGCGAAAATGGACTTCACCAGTGGGAATATCCATATCCATTGATTGCGAAGAAATTTGAGTGGTGCCCCCTTTGCCATCACACTAAAGAGCGCAATTGTCGATACATTTTTGAGGATCTGTTAGGTAAGAAATTTCCACCGTGTTCGGATAAATTTTTGGATGGATTACATTTAGATGGTTATAATAAGGAATTACACCTGGCATTCGAATTCCAGGGCGTCCAACATTTTCATGTTATTCCAAAACACTTCCACCCCAATGGCAAGGCTGACCTAGATACACAAAGAAACCGTGATCAAAAAAAGCGAGATATATGTAAAAGAGAGGGAATAGATCTTATTGAAATTCCATACGATTCAGATATAGAGTCCTATATTCGCACTACTTTGATTGAGAAGGGATATTTACCCACTTCCGATTCTTAGAAGAGCTAGCTTTATCAATACATTCGATATAATTTTCTTTTTATATAATAAACAGATCTATAAAGATAAGTAGCAATGCCATATAATAAACTATATCCATTAAACTTACCAGAAATACTAACCGAAATTTTCTCATACCTCGCTATAGATGAAGCACTATACCCAACCTTATTTGTTAACCGGTTGTGGTATTTATGCTCTGCTCCAATATTATGGAGAAAGGCCGAATTTACCGGTGATCTAAAAAAATCTTGTATGCAGTGGAGTAAATTCAAAAAGGTAATGCGTGGGGATCAAAAACCTCATGCTTCATATTTACTTCGACTTCATCTCTATAGTTGTAAGCTCTCTAGTGGTGTACTATATGAGATCGCTAGATCCTGTCCCAATTTACGTAATCTAAATATCAAATGGTGTTGTGGTTTATCTGATAGAGTCGTTAGTAAGATTGCACAAAATTGTCACTTGGAATCTCTTAATATATCATACAATAGTAAAAGTATAAAACGATATAGCAAATGTAGTAATATGAAGGATACAACTTTATGTAAAATCGCTCATTTGTGTCCAAACCTACAGTATCTGAAACTTAGCTCCTCTAAGATAACCGATATATCATTACTAGAAGTTGCTTATTCATGCACCAATTTACGATATCTAAGTTATGGTTATAATGAACACATCACTGATGCATCTATAATTGAGATTGCACAAAATTGCCCATACTTAGAAGATCTCACTTTATGGAAAAGTGGTATTACTGATGTATCATTAAAACGAATCGCTGAATTATGCCCGAAACTTCACACTCTAAGTTTGATCGTCTGTGAGAAAATAACTGATGATGGGGTGTGTGCAATTGCTTCAGCATGTCCAAATATGAAAAGCTATATGTTAATGGCTTGCCAAGGAATTACCGATATATCAGTTAAAAAAATTGCAAAATCCAATCTAAATCTCAGATATCTTGATCTTGTTTGCTGTTTCGATGTTTCTGATGAATCTATTTGCGAGATAGCACAGCTTTGTCCTAAGCTCGAAGGACTTCAACTCCAACATTGTAATATTACTGACGCATCTATCCAGACAATAACACATTCATGTCACAATCTACAGAATCTCAATATCAAGAATTGCTATTCTATTAGTGACGAAGCCATTAATACTTTAATAAGCAGAAAGCCTAATATCAATATTCCTGGCTGGAATCCGGTAGATATAGATAGTGAGTCAGATAGAGACGTCTAATCTGTGACTACCTTTAACAATTCATCAGAATAAAAAATCTGGCAAATATGTGTATATAGCAATAAATATCATTATTTTTCGATATAATATTTAGTATTATTTAGCTTAATCAATATGAAAAAAATGCGATTCATTGTATATAATATTGATGAGATTAAAAACGCAGAAAAAAATAATGGGCATGAAGCTGGACCTCGATGGCCTTTTAAGATGCTAGTCTCAGGGCGAAGCAATTCTGGAAAAACTAATATGGTTCTCAATCTCTTACTCGGAGATAAGCTTTATCGGATGTTCAATGGAAAAAAGGGAGGATGTCGATATATAAAAATGATGATCTTGTTCTTTTTGGTCATCACCTCAAGGAACCGAAGTACTTATATCTCCAGGATTGTTATAGGATAATTGCTAATAGCCCAAAACCACATTATGAAAATATTACATTTCGGGCAATGAAGCCAGATAAAATTCCAAAGGTAGATGAATTCTCTCCAACAAGAAGTACAGTAGCCATATTCGAAGATGTATGCACTGAATCTAAAAAAGTTCAAGATAAAATTACTCCTTATTTCACTGAAGGGCGTCACTCCAATATTAGCTCTATATATATTACACAATCTTTCTTCGACTGCCCAGGGATAATAAGAAAAAATCTGGATTACATTGTACTTTTTAATGGGAGTTGTAATACAGATGACCTCACGAGAATTCTTCGTCGGTATGTTAATGATTGGCGTAATGCTGTTAAAGTCATCGATAAATATTTACACGGTAAGCAATTTATTGTTATTGATCTAACTAGAGAAAAGGACGATCCATTATTTATACGTGCCGGATGGGACCGAACCCTTGATCTTTCTAATGAGTAGAGCGAGATTTCAGATATTCAAGGTATTTTTCTGCCTGTTGTAATTCTATCTTCTTTTCTTCAACCTCAGATCGCAATTTCTTATTGGCTTCGACCCGCTCCTCATGCTGTTTAGTGATTTCTAGCATAAAAGAACCAAAAGTTTTTTCATTATATTCAAGTAATCGTCGACATAAAATATCCAGCTCTTTTTTAACCCGGTGATTTATTTCCTCCTGGTGATCACATGTACAAATCGGGACAGTATCTTGGGTTTGGGATTCTTGGTTAACCATGTTTATATTATACGATAAATTTTCAAGTGGTGATGAATTTTGACGTGGATATTTTAACTTTTTTTGATATCTATTTATTTCGTGTCTTAAAAATGACTCAACCAATGGATTCACTTTGCTGGCTTCCTTCTCCGTCATTGGATTTCGCTTGCGGGAGATTAAACGAGTCCAAGCTTCATATGCTAGTGAGGGTGGCAATTGACGAATCAGATTTGAATATGCTTTATTGAATTTCATGATATATAGTATCCAGAAACAATATTGTATTTTACATTGCAGAAAAAATTGGAATCTTTCATGAAAATTATGAAAGGTATATCAAGAAAAAATAGCTATTAATCATCACGAAATAGCAATAAATAAAGTCTAAAGTACTAGCCCTCTAGGAATACCTTAGGTGGTTTTATTTTAAAGATATATATATATAAATAAGTTATATAATTAATAAATAGATTAAATCGAATAAATGGATATGTGTTACAATAAATTAAGCTATACATTGTTAACTTGACGCATCTCTTCTCGAACTGCCCATAATAATTTGTAGTGTTGAGCGAGTTCTGTAGCACACATTCCGTCGGGTCTGTAGAAAATTTCTAGTCACTTCTGTTGTATGATTCTACATGCTCGATCTTTCTTTGCAGTTTCTCGAATATGTTTAATCTTTCTGATAAGATTTTCCATTCGCAATTCATATCGATAAATAGCTAATCTGGTGAAAATATCAGGGTTGGTCTCTTGTTTAAGTTCCATATATTCTTTGAAACTTATATCACAATATTTATTTCCAGAACATTTTGTACGCCAATGCTCTTCCATCTTATAATTGTGATATGATTTATATCCTACTCTTTTATCGACATAAACAAACTGATCACAGCTATAACATATAGCAATGTTCGTTTCAACATAAAATCTATTGTTATATCCTTCTAAAGGTTCATACTTTCTTGCAATAAGATATCGCTTCTTATCACTACCTAGGCGATTATTGTTTCTATAGAATATTAACTGATCCCAGATTCTTTTCTTCCAATCAGATGGGGTTTCTCCATCGAGCATTACTGAGAATTGACAATTATCTCTCCATTCAGTATCGCTTAAAACTGGGCATTTATCAGTATAGACCATATTTAGCGATTAAGTGATTTATAGTGTTTTTAGAGATTATGTGATTTATATCGAATTTAGGGATAGACCTATTAGATTTTATCAACTATATGTATGAATATATCGGATTCATTTTTTGTGGATTTAGGTTTATGCTTAAAAGATAAAGAAGTTGTTCAGTGTGTAAGGGTATAGAATCAAGACTATCTACGGTTGAGAACATTGTCAATCTCTCTAGCTCATTATCTTTTAGCTCTTTAGTATCTAACTCGGATAGAAACGCTCTATTCCTCAGATCTAGCTCAAAATCATTTCCAATTCATCGATATAGTTATACATAATATCGATTTTATAGGCCTCAATTTCATGCCCAGAAATACGAGACATATGTCTTTAGAGCTCTGAAGAGTTTCGGATGTTATATTACCAATACTGGCTTATGTCGAGTAGTAATTTTTGTATGTATTGGGTAGGATGGGTTCAGAGTATCTGTATTACTGAAGACAGTCACAGAGTGGTTATTTTTGTGATATAATGGATCTTTCAGAGAAGGTGTAAAGTGTGGGGAGTAAAGTTTCTCGAGTTCAGGCATTGCTATTTATATAAAAAATTGCTCGTATATATATTGTATATATATTATCCAGTATAAACAATAATTAATTGAGTATATGAATCAACTTCCGTGATTGTTACATGAAAATCTATTCCAGACATGTGGAATCTATTTCGGGCATATGAAATCTATTTCGAGCATGTGAGATCTATTTCGGATGTGCTACAAACATCGTGCAAACATGATTTAATTTTCCGGTACGACTTGATGCGCCCGATAAATAACGCGTGATGCTTATCCAGCAAAAAATATATACTGTATATTAATCATCAGATCATGTCATATAATCAGTGGTCTATGCTTTCACAGTTACTATTTGGATTGGATTCTGATAATTTTCCCAACAATTGAGACGATAAGTTTTTGTATTAACATAATCCCCACCACCCCATTCACCCTTTATATTATCTCTTATATTTTCTTTTTTATGATCTTTATTGCATAAAGGGCAGGATACTGAACTGTTAAAATAATCGCCAGATTCATTACTATATTTCAAAGATAAAACGGGAAACCGTTCCAATGCCATTTTGATAACATGTTTTTGTTTCTCTTTCGGATCGTCAGGTAAAATAGAGATAGGAGGTCGAGATACAAGTGGTTTATTAACATTGGTTTTTGTATCTGAAGGCAATACATTTATCTCAGTTTCCGGTAATACTTTCTTGGCTTCTTCACTCGCCTTAATTTTCAAATCGACAGAAACGGGAGATAGATTTACCTTAGTGTTTGATATATCATTTGTGCTAGATGGATCTGGCATATGCGCGTGACAATTTGTCACGCCGATCACTTTTTGGCTATTTGTATCAATCGACTTCTTGGAAAAATCGTTTATAATATTTTGAATTTGAATATCCTTTAGACTTGAGATAGCACTTGCGCTATAAGTCACTTGACTAATTTTATCTATTCCTATTCCTTCGTATAACACATAGACTTTTTTAGCTCTGGAAGTTATTTTATGCAAGTTTACATCAGTAATATCTGGAAGAAGCAATTTGATTTCATTATACACAATCGTTCTTGCTGATTGGTCATCAATATCATTCGCAGACTTAACATCACTGACACGGTTTTCGTACGCTTTATAATAACAATACCAGCACAAACTTTCTTTTTGTCGAACCTTCATTGCTACCCTAAATAGATCAACTATATTTTGTGATGTGACCTTACTAGATCCTGTTAAAATCGTTTCTAAAGTGAATTCAGGAATCTGAATATCAAATACTTTACTAGACTTATTATTATTCTCTTTAGTGCAAATAAATAGCTCATGCCTTAAACCTCGCTCTACTTTTTGATTATAGGGAATTTTCTGATTGGATAATAGATTAGCAGATGATTTAGACTCTGAATAAGAAAGTTTCACTTCAGGATTAGAATTTTCATTATGGATAGAAGGCAATGGAGGGGAAATCAATTCTTCTGGAGAAGTGTCTTGACTTCCTGAAGACACCTCTTGATCCCGAAGTTTCTTTTCTTTAATAATCTGGATAATCTCTTCACTTACCCTTTCCTTACACTTTAAATCCAGGAATTCATCGATCTCCTCATCTTCCAATGGTTTATGAGTCTTCGACTTCTGACATACGCTGGAATTTGAAGCAATATCAGATATATCAGATACTGGAGTATTCTCATTTTGTGGAATTATCTGTTTAGGTGTGTTATCGGAATTCGATCTACAAGAAATATTGACTGTACCACTGATATTAACCGAAGATTGTTCTTTTGGGATGAATACATTTACCTGTTTGGTTTCCCCGGTATCATCTAATTTAGATGTGAGAGCATCCTCACTTTGAGAAATAATAAAGTTACTCTTTTCTTCAGATCCGATAGTATCCCCACTCCGTGAGTCATTTTGTGGTACCATTTGTTCCAATTTCATAACTCTGGATCTAAGCTCAATGTTTTCTTTTGCGGATCGTTCTAATTCCACAATTCTAACTTCAAGCTCATTTTTTTCTTTCGCGATCTGCTCCAACTCCGCGATTCTAATTATAAGCCTGGCATTCTCTTGTTTTAACAAATCTAGTTCGGATTTTGTGTTTCCCATTGTTTTATAAAAGATATAGATATGTTCAAAAGTTTGAATAAATAAAAATCATGTATGCGTGACAATTTGTCACGCCGATCACTTTTGCCAAGAAAAAAAAATAATATAATTAACCATGATGTAACACGTGATCGAGCATTGATTCATATAGGGAAATCTTTATTATATATAATACTTTTTTGGGAACTACGCCACGAAAAATTACATGATATTTTTGTAAATAAATCAGCAGTATTTATTATACCGTGCAGTTAATCCTTCCTTTGCGCGCTTTACATCTTTTAACGCATGAATACATGAATATAGTATGAGATAAATGTTAGACCTCTTATTGCTAAATATCTCAAATTAGATGTAATGATCACACATACCTATATTCGTTCTTCTATGATTTTTTGGTTTCGTTACATTATCTCCAGAACCTAGCGTCGGAGGAAGATATTTTGGTAGTGACGAGTTCCCATCGCTATTATCCCAGTCCAACTCATAATCAGCAAAAAGAGAGCCAAACTTTCGTTTTTGTTTAATCACCGTATTGTGGATATAAAAAACGACGCTATGCCGAGTTCCAGCGACAATTGGGAGATTCCCATGAATCAAAAGGTTCGATCTAAAGGCCACCGCTTGCCCTTGTTTAACGTGGACAACCAACTTCAACTCGGGAAATACCAATTCTCCTCCTTTGAATTTCCCAAGCGGGCAAACCACACAGAGGGAGTTTCGATGATCCTTCATATCCCGATGGAATTGGCAAATAATATTATAATTAACAGCAACCGTCGGAAAAACACCAAAAGAGTTCGGAACATTCGGCCCAAGATCAAGTTTCTTCATCTTAGAATATAAAACTGGATAAGTGGTTTCGAGATACTTATTAACTGACCCAGAAATCGGTTGAAGCCCTTTTATCAAATCTTGAACACATTTTTGATGTGCTTTGTGATGAGAAGAGGCGGTGTTTGTTGTGGTGTATGGCATATTGTTGCTGTCGGTAAAACATCCAAAATGTTCTATCAAATCAGATTTAAATTGCTTGGACTGGTGTGTGGGATCATCGAACATATGTTTACAGTATCTGTCTACAACCGCTTCTGATTCCCTTGCAGATATTCTACCAATATCAAAAAAATCCACCACACTTTCCCCAAAACTGTTCGCAAAACATTGCGGATTAAAAACGTGCTGATACCCCTGAAGATTGATACCACTTGCAATGATTTCTGTTGTTTCTTTAGCAATGTAAAGTTTATCACTCGGGTGGCGTAGAAATGTCTCGTGGATATTACGTCCTTCTAACGGCTTCTCTTGGGCCCCCACATGGTGATAAATACATTTCACTTGAGACCAGAGACGACGACAATGGTGACGAAAGTGTTGATTAAAATTAGGTCCAGCGAAAAAACATGCCCATAAGGCGAATTCTTTCCACAACTGTTTTTTTTTCTGAAGATTCCTTGGAATGGTTATGCTCCACTTGATCCGCTAGAATAAAGATCTCTGATTCGAGTAAACGCATAAACTCTTGGGGTATCGCAGAAGAAGTTGGAATCACTTGGACGGTTTGGGGTGATAAAGACTTCTTTCTAGTATCATTTCTGTATAAATTCTCCTGAATTGCGTTCGAAACTATTTCGAGATGGTGGTTAGATAGTACAGCAAAGTCGAGTATATAAGTACTGGTTTTTATAGCATTGGATGGAAGTAAACCCTGGTTGAGCAACCATCGAACAACTTGTCTCTGCCGTCTCTTCTCAAGAAACTTTTCGAGAAAGGTAAACTGGGGATCCAAAAAGGTAGCAGGTTGTAAAACTTTACTCGGTTTAAGATCGCTAGCAAGAAAATCTTCGGAAATCCATTGGGATATAATATATTGACGAGTTTCATTTTCCGTTAACTGGCGAGTCTCCAGCTGAGTTTTATGCTTTAAAATAATAATAGGGGATATAAATTATCTCTAAAAATATGAGGCAGATAAACATACAAATTATTTCTCGTCTCGTAGCTCAGCGGTCTAAACCACGGTAAGCCTGTGTAATCTTTCTCTCCTCACTACGCCGACGATAGTAATTTGGCGATCTCACCTCATCGTACCATAAAAATATATCGAACCATACCCGCTAAAAATACCTATAACCACTAAATACTCACTTTATCCGGATTGTAGAAAATCTTTGCTCTTTTGTTGTCCCGCTCGTCTCGATTATCGTTGCTAGTATCGTAGATAGAGACAGTTTTTTCATTTATCGTCGCGTTAGTACACTTTCCAAGCTCCGCTTTTTTGGCGTATCGTACTAGCTTCTTGCGCTGGTTTTGTTTATACGCCTTTGAGGGGGTCGGTCCGTTTCGTTTACTGCTAGATGCGTCCATTTCTTACTTAATTCCTCTTTATAACCCACAATATAACTAACGGAGAAAAAAAGGTCTTGGTATATTACTATTTTCTGGAGAAATCAAAAGCAACACTATTCGACGAGCCGTTAAGGTCAAATAACCCTAGAGCCGAGTCCTACTCAAGAAGAATAGTATTACTTTCACAGAAAAAAGAAGCGTGGGAGCGAAGGTAACCAATCACAGATAATCGGTAGGAGTGTATATATGGCGATTACCCAATCATGATGAGGCAACTGATAATGCGTCGTTCTATATCTGGGATAATCATTGCATGATCTATTTCGGGGTGAAATCTATTTCGGGATGTACTACAAGCATATAATTAATTTCCCGGTGTGACTATATGGGGATGTACGACTTAATACTCTATCATGTGCCCGATAAATAACGCGTGACGATAGTTTGAAGAGTTTGAATCACGAAAAAAATGACAAAGTTTGTAATTATATATGATATATTAGCCACCAGGGCCAGTTTTATTGATATGGTAAAATACAATGATTAAAATACAGGATAAATATTAAGTATTAGGTGGGGGCGAAGATACTGTCGAACTACCTTCATCACTACCACGCGTTCTAGAGTTAAATAGCAAAGACAGATCAACGATCAAGATTCTCTGCAAAATAAAAAAGTTAGTGAATGATGCAAAATAAATGTATGAGAATATAAACGAATACATACTCGTAGCAACAACAAAGTCTCTACAAATTCAAATACAGCTTTTTTGTTATCTGTATACTGTGTCGGGATATCTACAGATCGTAAAAGAAATAGACGGCTTATATCTTCATGATCTCGGATAAGAACATATAGATTAAACTTTTGTCCAGCAACTTGGAACCCAAGAATACCGAACTCATTTTCAACCAATCTACACCCTCTATTCGCCCAATATAAGCCATCATTAAGTTCCCGCCACAGTTTCACTCTATCATCTTCTTCTTTGGTGCCACCACAAACAATACGTGAACATTCGGCAAATATTAATTCATAGATTCTATCCTCATGCTTAACTATGAACATAATATCTGGACGTTTTCCTCTTTCACCTCTTCTGTCTTTGCTAGCCACACTTTGACGTTCTGCCCTATAATATAAGAAATGTAAATAGAATAATACCCTTAGAAGAAAAAAATAAGAAAGTTTACTCACGTGCTGATATATGCAGATTTTCCGATTGGTAGATCTTTTAGTGTGGCTCGAATGATAGGGACAATAATATCCGTCACATATGTCCCCTCACTTTGGGTTTTAGCGAATTTAGGGCTAAAAGCTGGGTTTTTCCAAATATCACCCCTATAGTATAAAAAATAAATAGTATATAAAGTTACGAATGAATTAATAATAAATAGATCCAGTATTATACTTACAGAGTTTCAAGAATTCTAACTGTGATATTCCTAAGAACCTCTCCCCTCTCCCACCAATTTACATGTGAAAGTTTTTGAGGGGGAATCTCCATAGTACCATCGTCATAGTTTGATACGAATTCATCGCATATTGGTTTGATTGAAGAAGGTGGAGGTGCTTGCATGTATTTTACCGGTTCCTAGTAATATATCCATTTTAAACATAATCTTTATCACACAAAAATGAATTATTTTGTTCTTACCATGAAAGACTCATACTCTTCTTTCGGTAATTGCTTAACCATCTCCATTTCACTACTAAGAACCTGACTTGCGAGTGGATCGCGCCATGAAAGTTCTGAAGATTTAACCTTACCTACACATTTTCGTAAAGATTTGGCGTATCGAGCTTTACTTTTTTTAAGGTTGCCCTTCAATATTCGCAAGTTATTTTCAATCTTCTCGGTGGGTAGATCTTCTTCTTGTCCTGCAACTTCAAAATCGCGGAGACTACATACTCCTTCAAAGGCATCATAAAACTAGCGCAGAAGAACTTATGTTAGATCTAGTTGTTATATATAATTATACCAAAAACCGTGTGCGCACACGTCAGATTTCTATCATGCAAAATTACCAACTATGTGTGGCCAATACATAGATAATAAATCACATGATACATATATTCTTCTGAACTGAGACTCAAATATACCCCCATGCGTCTGAGGATCAATACGTATAACGAACAATCCTGGGCTTACATGGCTTTGGATATGACTTCGATTCAGTTACCAGAATTTTATTCTGCGCTAATCATCATATAATCGAAATTATTTTCTAGCAGTGAACTTCAACTATTACCTTCAACGGCAATCCAAGAAGCTTTCGGTGTTTGTCTGAATCGGGCGTGTATGAAGGCAAAACTGCTGAAATTGATTGATGTAATAGTTGTCTTAAAGTTTCTTTTGCAATCCATGCTTCTTCGTTCATTACTTGATAAACCACCAAAAACGCTGTAATATGCTCTGGGGATGCGATGCGAAGAAAATTGCAAATAGTGTCATATAATGTAGACATGTTTACGTATGCTAGAACAAAGTACAAGTAAAAACGACGAACAACCACAACGTAAATATACTGTCCTTTTAAAACGTTTTCGCCCACCCATTTCTGTCTCATTTAGGTATGAGTACAGTAGCTTTAGGGAATGTGGAACTGGAGCGATGCAATGCACAGCGAAAAACTTTTCACAAAGAAAATGCATATGCCACGAGTTGGTTAATCGGATTTAGAATTTATAGTAACAATCAGCAGGTCACACGATTACATCATGCATGAAAAGTTCCATGACCTTCTAATTTATTCTGTGATATAACATGTGATATATGTTGATCGAACATCTGTGACACGTACTCAAAATCTCACCCATTAATCGCCGGATAACTTTCCAATACAAGATAATTGACTAATATATGTAGGGCATAATTTGTTTTTGTTTCCTTACTGAGATTCGGAAAAAAATCGAGATAGCGGGAATAATTTTTCCAGATCTGTAAAAGTGAGACCAGAAAAATCGCGTGACAAAAAAAATCACGCATTATACATTTATTAAATACTTTATTAGCTTCGCTATTTCGATATTGATACAAAAATAAACTAGATGAAGCGTGAGTTTGAGCTCACGGGCGCAGTATGTGGCGCAGTAACTGTCGTTAGGATCCTCCCAAAACTTTTGAGATTACATGATCAATATCATCCGAGCTTAATCTAGAGATAGATGATGCTGTAAAAGTTTTAACCTGACTTATTTTTTCTTTACCAACCGCATCAAAAAGCTTATAAAGTTTTCTGGCCTTTTCAGTTCTTTTACGAAGAGCCTCCTTTGTAATTTTGTTAGGAATCTGAGTACGTAGCTCGAGATTGAGAAGAGCTCTAGACGCACTACTATTATGAGTTTTTTTAATTTCTTTATGTCGTTCTTTTAAAGCTTTGCCAAAGTCAAAATACCGACTAATTACTTCTCGATTCGTAGTATCATTTTTCGATTCAGCATGGGTGATCATACTAAAGAAATATAAAAAATTATGAGGCTGGGATTCACCACTGGATTTTTCATTACTCCCCTCTTCAGAAATTTCGGAAATATCGGCGGACAATTCTTTGATGAGTCTTTTCAGAACACCGGATTCTTTCTCTTCTTTCTCATCTTCACGAGGTTTTTTGCTGGGCCTGACTTCCATTTTAGCCATATTAATCTCGTTTGCTTGAAGTAAAAATTGCGGTTCTGAGCCAGTAAAAAAATTACCGCAATCAGGGCAAATTGGGTCTGGTTTATTTACAAGAAATTTCTCAACACATGTTCGATGGACCACATGCCCGCAGGTTAAAATAGTAATCGGTGTAGGGGGTGTCGAAAGAATTTTGCCTTTACAGCATATACAGGGTTTCTGTTCAGGAATTGTGATATCATTGAACTTGATTTCGTCGGATTGTTTTAGTATATTTAGTGCGAGGATTTTAATTGATTCATTGCGATATAAATAAGTAGAGGCTATTATCTCAGCTTCGGTCAACCGCTCTCGTGAATCCGCATTTTCGATTTCAGTCAACTCCTCTAGCGAATCTGTGGTTTCGAATTGGGCTTCTGTAAGATATTCTGAGGGAGCGGGCGAAGTCTCGCTGGCCATATTAGATGGCTTAATAAGTAAATCCCGAAAGCTAAGTATAATTTGTTTTTATATAGTATATTTCTCGCCATTAATAAAACCAATTTCAGATATTATGAAAACTAATTTCGGATTTGGTGATCCGTTCATTGATAAATTAATTGCTTTGGATCGGAATCACTTAATTTTTACAGGTAATCGTAGATGATTTCAGCTGAAAAGCAAAGATTAGCATTAATTTCACAAAACAACGACGAATTAGCTTAGTCTCTTGTACATCTTACAAGCGTGCCTTTTTTCAATACGCGCGTTATATGATCGACATGCCAGCAATAGACATACATAGCAATGATTTACAATTTCGGGTTTGTATATCTCGGATGACGATTATTATCATGCACAAAAATTTATTATTGGAAAAAGCAATTATCATATGTGATCAATTAAATATGACATCGTTCCCCTGAGGCCCATTATAATGTGATTTATATATGCTATTAGACGCATTAAGATAAAGCTCGATAATTAACTTTACCTTTTACTTTACGCTTGAGAATAGGGCGTTTCTTTAATGCTCTAGTCTTATGCACATGTGTAACTTCTATTTCCGAACTAGATGTGGAAGAATTACTTGAATCGCTGTCTGAAGTGTCTGAATTAGAAGAAGCATCCGTGGAATATTTGACCTTATTTTTCTTACTCTTATTTTTGGGAACATCGTCATTCGATCTTCTGGGTGTTGGAGATACAGTAGGTATGTTGCAAAATATTCCGTGATGTCTCTTTCGGTGCTTATTATTACAAAACAATGACCCTTCAAGTCTATCTTCGATATTTGAGAGAATTTTATTAATTATATTTATAACCTCCTCTTGAGCTAGACCAGGTTTAGATTCCGTTGATTTAGATAAATTATTTTTAGTGGAGCTGGCTTTGTTAAAATCCCCATCAATTAACGGGATGCTCATACCATCTATTACAATTTTAGCATGGCGGACACAGGTTTTGGGAGAATGTCCAAAGCTTATTTTTGCTTCACGCATCCATAACCAATCTTGCCCCAACACTAGATCGAATGACGGATTTTTGCGAATTTGAAAGTCTATTAGTTCAGTATCACCTAAGCTTTGCCACTTTCTTTTAATGCAAAACTGTAAATCTAAGCCTTTTATTTCTTCACCTATCAGATCATCACCAACTACACCTTTTAATCCGTGATCAGATTCAAGCTTATCGAACAAGTGTTTGCTAATAGTATTAGATTTAGATGTTGTATCTATTAACGCTTTGACTGGAATTTTTCCTTCTATTAGAGTTTCTACAATCATGTTACGTATATTTAATGATGTATATTATGAGCAGAAAAATAATTATTATCTATTCTGAATTTTACTTCGTATTAATAAATAATAGCAAAGCTAGTGTCAAGACACATATTATGACATCGACAACGACTAAAACTACTATTGATTCTGATGTTGACTTCTCAACTATAATTGAAGGATTTGCTAGATTAAAAATTAATGGGGGTAACCACGAATCTCAGAATACCAATAGAGCAGTATCTGGTATTGTTAGGCAAGTATCGGGTAAAAAATCCAGATTTCTCTCTGCCAATTACTGGAGATAGTAAGACCCGAGATTCAGCAAGATATTATAAACTCAATAGCAAACCCAAGTATTGCTAAAAAACAATGTGTCATATCTGTAAAAAAGAAAAAGCGCATTCATAATTATTCCTCGTCTTCATCCTCAACTGAATCAGGCTCTGAATATTCTAGCATCGATGAGAATGAAATACGTACACAAGTTCTCGAAGCAAAGAAGAGTAATTAGTTATCGTCATAGATTTGGAAAGGTCTTGCCTTCTCAGCACTAAACCCACGAGGCCTGTAATTCACTATAACGTAATTCTGAACTGGAGAAGTGAAATTGGTAGGATTGTGCCGTAGACACTCCCCAGCAATTGTCATAATACGTCCTGGATTCTCAGCTTCATGCACTACAGCACCATAAACGGCCCCCATTTTACGCAAATATTTAGGAATTAAATTATAGTTTTTTAAGAATCTATTGAACCATTTAGTTCCTGGCTTACCTGGATCTCCCATCCGTCCAGAAGATATAGAATTCTGAATCCAAGTAAGCAGTTCCTTAGCTCGTTCTTGGTTCTTCTCTAATGATCTAAATTTTCGAGGAATATCTGGTTGTCCCCGATTCTTTGCATAACCAGTTACGCCGGCATCTGTAATACGTAAAGTTATGAGTTCAGCGGGACGTATACAAAGCATTATCATAACATCAGCAAGGGCTTGATAATCGGGTTGTATGGATATATCATAATCATCTAATCTTTCCTTGACCGATTCCAAAGTAAAATGATCAGGATAATCAATTCCAAGAGTCTCTTCAGCAATTTTTTGCCGGTCTCTTTGAATTTCATTAGCTTCTTTTGTAATATCAGTAATTTTTGAAGCCTCAATTATTTCAGGTGAGACACCAAGACTTCTTAGTTCTCTTCGGAGCCGGGAAAGACGTGATGAACCAGCATTAGCATTTTTTGCTGATAGGGCTAAGGCATAAGCTTCAGCTCTTACATCTCTAATAGTAAGTTTATCCCGTAAAATCCGTTGCGCCATCTCCCCAATAGTCTCCTCTATTCTTTTTGGGGGTTTGTTGGAAATCGCAATATTTAAGATTTTACCAGATACACTTTCACGATAGGTATTTTCACATTGGTCATTTTTCTGGATAGAGAATAAGTCATTCACTTGATCCTCACTAAACCCATATCTATTTTGCAAGATTCGTTTTGCTATCTCTCTAACGATCTCTTCTTCCAAATCTTTGGGAGGCGAAGCTATAGCTATTTTGCAACTGCCCTCGATAACATTTATAATCTTGCCTTTCCCGCTTCTCTGATTAGGTATCAATATACTTACCTGTTCATCGCTAAATTTAAAGCCATCCCGAAGACGTCTTCGTGCCTGATTTCTTTTTCTATCATCTGTGAGGTTTTTGAGAAACTCAGAGGTATATTGACTAAGTTCAGATATATCCATATTTGGGGTGAGTTTATATTTTTCAACGATTTTAGTTGCGATAGCTGACATAATTGAATGTTATAATAGGTCAGATAGTTTATGAACAATTCTTTAGGTTATATACACTATGAAATATATTTTTTCAAATCGAAATTAATTATCTCAGGTTGATATATGTATACCCAAAAATTGAATGGGTCGTGATTAATATAATTCTATCGGAAAATGGACATGAGTAAGGCACACGATCTATCAGATATGAAGTGCAATTTCTCCCGACATAAAGTTATGGAATCGATAGCTCTATTGCGGAGCAATGGCTCTTCGAGCCTACGTAATAAAATTGCTGAAAATATCGAAGGCATCAAAGAGGATATTGCTTTACTTAAAGAGATCCTAGAAAAAATAATTGATAAATGCCAAGCGCGTGATACACGTCAATGACTTGGATCAGGTCTGTCGATTTGAAATCCTTTTTCCTCTCACATACATGTTCGGAAAAAGAGAGTATATGTGATAAATTAAAAAGATAACCTATAATATCTGGCTTCGAGCAATTATTGCGAGAAGCCGGGAACATAACGAAAAAATTGCTACGCATGCAGTACATATAGCTTTGGGGGTGGGATCCCAGGCTAAATCAAATTACTAGATTTTTTTACTTCTACGCAAATAAATTCTGGTATGTTTCTGTACTTATGAGATATTTCCGATATATGTCGGGCCTGTTTTGTAATATTTCAGGTGGGGGTAATACTGCGGGCCTCCATATATTAAATAAGAAGGCTGTATGTTCGGGACAATCATAATCGATACATTCAGATATTTCTGAGTAATTCGATAAATCATTGACATGTCTATATCCATTGCGGATTAGTTTACGGAATGTTGGGCCGTTTGGGTCAATTAATCGACCAGTTAATAGGTTGAGTACTTTGTCTAGGTTTTGCATTTTTTATGTAATATATATAGGGCATAAAGAACACAGTTTCCGTAATAATTTAATCTGAAAATTTTCTATCGCCTATATGTAGGAGCAAAAAATCTCCCTATATCCAAGCCCCTACCTACGAAACTCACATATTCTCTCCTTATTAATCGGGCAATTTACCATAGATATCCATTTTCCTGGAGTATTGCTATGTTTTTTTCCCATTCTTCGTCATCATAAATACATGTATACGATCGGGGTTTACCATCATCTTCATACATCCGAAGCTTAATTTCCATGCATATCAATTTTTCTCGTCTGGATAGTTCCATTAACTCCTCTGGATCAAGACCATCTTGTCGTGCAAAATCGATCATCTCCGCGTCTGCCATCATTTTATCTCGGAATATCCTTACCAAATCCCTATCTTTTTCAGTTATAGTCATGAACTTATCGGGGTCCTCGCCATATTTAACTGCACATTCTCTTAAACGTACCTCCCTTTCTGCTCTGGTTGGAAGTGAAGAGGGTGATGCTTCCGGTTGGGAGGTGGCTTCTTCATTGCTGGATTTGGATTTATCGTTCACAGGTAAGTCGGGAGAGATCTCGGGCTCATTATCAACAGGTGTGTTGGAAGAGGAATCGAGTTCATCACCCACTGATGAGGCATAGCCTCGAATCTCTGATTCCTCGATAATTTCTGGAGATTTAGATTTATCGTCCACATCTTCTATATCCACGATCTCGGGAGACATGGATATATTGGTAGACTTGGATGACGAAGCAACTGAAAATTCCGGTTGATCTATTATTGAATCGAAGAGATCCTGGGTCATATTAGTGGTGGATGGAGCGGGAAATGTTTCCTTACCTTTTTTGTTGTGATCGGTGGTCGATGACTCGGCTATATTTTTTTCTGGTTGAGGGGTTGTGATTTCTGGGGTATTGAATATAGGGATATCTGTGGATGTGTCGGCGGATATCTCAGTTTGAGGTGGGTCAGCAAATTCCTCAATATCACCTACCGATTCACGTAACTTAGCTACGATTTTGGATCGATCAAGGATATATATATTTTCTCTCCTTCCATTAGTTCTTACTTGCTTTTTCTCAATCCCTATTGGTGGAAGAAAACCTCCAAATTTATTATTACTAATTCGATCCTCGCCATTATTCCCACACCAAGTGAGATAATCTTGATATAAATTTCCACTGATCGGTTTTTCGATTTGATTTTCAGACCATGATTGAATATGTTGTATTATAAAGCGAGTAGGGTTTGGAAGCTGTTTCATTATTGTATCTGTTTTCATTTTAGTACTGGGAATTTCTTGTGGGTCCCAATTTGAAAGATCACGGCTAAGAAGATATGACATGACTACTCCTGGTGCATCAGGATGTTCTAGTATTTTAGCCAAACGCTTGAAATATGGTATATTCCCTCTACAGCGTGGAGATACATCAAAACAAACTATACGAGCATCTCCTCCATCTATTTTGAGTGGGGCGTCCTGGTTACTTGTTACCATAAATGCGGAGTAATCTTTTAAATGAATAGGTTCAATACCTTTACGTTCTATAGACACTTTTGGATCCGTTATAAGGGATTTGAGATGTCCATTAAATCTATGCCATTCTCCACTAGACATACTGGTCTCATTCATAACTACCAACTTTTTACCTTGGATAAGACTGTTAAATTTTCCAAGAATTTTTCCTAGATCAGATGTGGCATAATAGAGATTTGGCCCTAAGACTTTATCACCAATAAAATCGACAATAATATTCTTTCCACATTGTTGAAGAGTAGACTTTAATACACAGATTGAACGAGGTTTCCTTTCTGGTTTTTGTACTAAAAATGACCACCAGTTCCAAATGTATTCATTAAGGTTTTGATCCCCATTACAGATTACATTGTTCACGTGCCAAAGGATAGGATTCATAATTTCTTTTTTAATTTCTGGTGCTGGTTTAGCTATAAATCCCAGGAAAAGATTGAAGAAATTCGTCTTTGGTGGAATTACATTTGGTGGATATGGAAGAAAGTTGATTTTGCGATAACGAATTAGACCTTTGGTAAATGCTCGATCTATTAATGATCTTAATTTTATTGATTCTCCTCCAAATTCGATTATATTAATCTCATAATTCGCAAGTTCTAGTTTGGGCACAAATTCAAAGGTACGCCCACCATCCTCGTCTTCATCTTCAACTTTAAATAACCAAAACTTCTTACCCCTATCAATACAAGCGATTGTTGCTTGGATAGCTTCGTAAACTTTATTACGGGTATATTTTTCTCCTGATGCGCACATGTCAAGTAAGTCGCCCCATACGAAATGATCATTTGGATCCATTATTCTAGGACAGTCTAATTTCACTGGAACTGGGAGGCTATCTTCTTGTTCCAAAGTTTTTTCTTTAGTGGTTAGCTTTATTGAAGGTTTTCTAGATCCAGCTTCCCTATTATTATTCGCACGATGGCAATAGAAGCTATACGATTTCTTGTTTCGAATAACATATGCGTTATCACTTGTATGTGGATCTTTATAACCATATTCTCGATAACATAATGGACAAAATGCTGGAGTCACCCGTTTAAGAGGAAAAGTATCGGGAAAATTTTCACGTGGACATGAAAGTTCGTATCCTCCGATTTCGAATTCTTCTAATAATTTTGCAACCAAATTGAGTTCGATTTCAATATCCTCAGTAGTTTCGGTGGCTATGTTAGAGATTCTAGTTGGCACTGACTCTGGGACGGATAGTAGAGGACTTTCTATAACTGGTGCCTCATCATTAGGGGGGCGAAGCATAAAATCAAAGACAGAACTATCTTTTGGATATATTGCAGTCTTTACTCGTACATGCTCTTTTGTTGCTTCAATATATTTTGGAGTCCCTAGCATTCGTAAGGAAAATGAGCTTTTGTTAGCGATATTATCGACAATGTCTTTGCTTTGTAAACTAACTGGAAGTTTTTTGCGGACAAGCTCAGTAAATAATGCACAAGCTGTTATATTTTTAAGTCTCAAGCCAAAAGTAGAGATATGGAGTGACATTTTTTTCGGGTCACTACTACCGGCAATAGTCAAAGTAGTTTTATCCCAATCTGGATAAATTTCTAAACAAACATCTTTAAAGGCGCGAGCAAGTATATCTTTCACCTCTCTACGTGAAGGTTTTGGATCGATTTTATTTAATTTTTCTTGAGGCAAATCGAAATCTATAAATGGACGAAGTGGATCGTCACCAACAATGAATTCGTGTAATGAATGTCCATTACGTTCAATGAGTATATTTTCTATTCCATCTTCGGTATCTGTACCAAGAAATTGCTTTGGCCTTACACTAAAGTCATGGATTTTATACATGTATTCGGCCACACTCTCAGCTTTGGCGCCCCGGTGGTAGAATGCCCCGTTTCCTTCTTCCGGCTCGAGATTTTCGGGGGCGGGTAAAATAGCATGCTATGTTCACTTTGGGTACTCATGTTTTTTCTGAAAGATTATTATTCGGAACTAAAAAGTTCAAAATGAAAATTAATTCTAAAGAATATTAATCAGTACATATTATATACTCAATCGAGATAAACATAAAAAAGAATGGCATTTTATCGTTGTCCCTATATCCTTAGAACCGGAGAAGTTTGTAACCGAGAATGCTATCATCCAAAGGGGTGTAAAGTTCACAGGAATTCTCCTATGCGCGTTCCTTGCAAAGAATATGGTTGTATTAAGTTAACTTCTTCTGATTATGGTTATTGTGATACTCATGCACAGAAACATCGTAGAAGAGAGTATAGGCACCAGAAAAAGCTGGAGAAAATGGCACAAAAATTAGAGGTAAAGGAAAATTAGTGCTTCGCATTCACATAGTGGATATACATACATAATCCAATCAAGTGTCAATAGTTGTCAGTAGTTTGTCAACAGCAAAAAAAACAGTAGTGAAGTAGCTTCTTGAGATTTTGAGCTGGAAAAAAACTATTCTTGATCAGTGTCAACAATGTCAGCAGTTACTATAGTTGAAAATCTCGATTCTCACCTATTTATTTTTCTATAGGTATACCATATATACTATATATATATATATCAAAGGTAGGTATATGTAATAGATATATATTTGCATCGGATATATATATCAAAGGTATACCATAGGAAAGAGTTTTATTTTTCCTTAGAATTCTACTCTTTTAACTATAGTAACTACTGACAGATATAAAAAGGTAAACGAAAAAGAAATAAAACAGTCCAAAACTTTCAAGAAGGTGTCAACAGTTCCGTCAGCAGTTAAATTTTTATCTATTGACAACTACTGACAACTTGTGACAAAAAATTGGCATACTTTAATGGGTCAAGGTAAGTAAACATATATCTTGCTACTAGGGCCAACTAGGGACAAAGTAAGTCGATAGCATATTTGATAGTATGTGTATAGCGTACCCAGATATCATTACTCGATAGCATACCCGATAGCAGGAATATAGCATACTCGATAGCAATTACGCGACATAGGTTGCA
>CAJVPT010000555.1:0-28298 GCA_910592055.1 Acaulospora colombiana | reverse complement strand
TTTCCTGACCGTCTGAGGAACTTATCCATTCTTGATCTTGATTTCCTTCTTGTGTACCATCTGAGGAGACTTATCACATAGTGGGGGCCTTTACTTCTAGGATATACTTGGTCCCAACCTTCTTTGGGCAGTGATTTTTTATCCATCTGTGATAGAAAGATGACTTATGATGAATCCCAGGTTCTTATGTAACCTAGTAAGGACTAGGCCATGTTATTTCAGTGTGATACCTTCCAGCAGCCATACCTAATTAAAGGAATTTTACTGGTATATAGCTTCTATTATCCAAAAGATTAGATTCCTCAATAATCCTTTTGCCTTGTAATGGTGGGAGAGTAACAGTAGTGGTGGGAATCCTCGTCGATTGTCATATTCTTTAACAACTTCTGGAAAAATGCATTCTCAACTGTAACCAAAGGGTTGGAGCTTAGCATGGACTAGTGATCCTTTAGTTTTATTGCCAAACTGGAATAAAAAGGAGACCTTGGTCTTGAACTTTGCCTAATTAGGATGATAGGAGAGAAAGACCTCAGTTTGAAAAAATAGTAGCTTTTTCATCACCTGAGGACTTGTTTCTCATATTTTATTGACCTCATGGTACTTGATCTATAGGTTAATCCAATTGGAGAAGTGGGTGAATATAGGGCACCAATCAACTTTTTCTATCACCAATGATGTCATTAAAACACATGAGGTGACTAGTAGGTACTTGTTTACATTCAGCTATTAATGTGTTTTGTATTCACCAATCATATTTTGCAATAGATTATGTCATTTAAAATTCAGGATCAAACTGAGATAAGCAAAATTCCCCAGAAAACCAAAAAATTTTGGGTGACTATAAGAGAGAAGAAATAGTAGGCAGACACTTAGAAATATGGCTTGATGTTTGCCACCTCCCATTGCAGAAAATCTCTATAGACATGTTTTAATATGAAAGGCTTCAAGTACTACACTATTAGTTCTTCTTCCTTTCAGAACTTTCTTGCTATAGGTAGAGAAGATGTTTCTTGACTTTTCTAGGTCACAGGAAGCAAAGTTTTTGTTTGAAGATGAATATAAGCAAGAGAGAGGGTTTGGGAGTGTTTCTTAAAGTAAAACTTTAAGTTGGTTTAAGAATAATGTTAAGATTTTATTAGTAAAGAAATAAAAAATTTCTTGTGAACATCTTTTTTGCGTATAGTCAGAGAATCAGCAGAAAGAGTTTTTCTTTTTTTTGTATCAGTGATGTTATTTTTATATATTTCAGATATATGTTATTTACGTATATTTGATAAGATTGTATTGCATATCTTATCTATAACTTATATTGTATATCTTCAAAAAGAATTATAATATGTTTGTTTTTATTTTTTCTTTATTAAAAATTGTTATCAATTCTTTTAAGAAATCAAGACTTTTAGTGAGAAAAATGATCTTTTAATTTGTTATTTTACCTGGGATTACACTTGTCTTAATTTTAGTTTTAGGCTTCTCTTTTTCAAATTTAATTCTTTTGTTAATGAGAGTTTTGGATTTCAATCTGTCAAATGTATTTATTGATCTCTTTTTTTTATATAAAATATTTAGCATTCTTTTTTTTAAGTTTAATTGATCTGATAAGAGTCCTTTTTATTTTTTTTTTACTTTTATTTCTATATTAAAATTATTAATTTTTACTTGTTGTATTTATTTTTTATATTGTTTACTTAAAATAAAATGTTCTTTGGATTCTCTTAATCAATGTAATTTTATTATTATTAAATTTAATAAAATTTTCTTTTTCACTTGTTTACTCCAGGATGTGTTGTCTATTGTTTTCATTTATTTTTTCTTGCTGAAATCTTGAATAATCAGTTATTTTTTCATATTGAAACTATTCATTTGTTTCTTGAGATTGTTTTCTTCTCTTAAGATTGTTTTTTCTTTGTTTTGTTTAATTTCTTTTTCATATTTCATATTTGATTCTTTGCATATGTTTCTTGTATTACCCTTTATCAAAATATTTTTGTTGTACTTAGATCTTTACACACTGTATTATTTTCTGGATTTCCCAAAAGAACTTATTTCTTTCTTTCATTTACTTTTTTTTTTTTTTTTTTTCCTAAAATTATCAAAAAAAAATTTTTTTAAGAAAAAAAAAATTTGCAAAGAAGAGTTTTTTTTTTTTTTTTTTGAAAGATAATATTTATATATATAGTACAATTAATATAATCAATTATATATAGATAAATCTCAAGAATAATTGATATATGTGATATTTACTTAATATATATAAGATATAATTGAAACAATCCATAGAATAAATCAAACAATTATACAAATAAAATATATTGTATAATTATTAAGTACTGTAAATTCATGAAATATTGAAAAATGCTTCAAGAGCTAGATATAATATAAAGATATTAAATAAAAATCATGATAGTTATATATTTTTTAATATTTTCTTCCTTTTGTTTCAACCTATTCCTTTGTAGTTTTTTATATTTCAATAGCACAATAGAATATATGATATTGATAACCTGTTAGCAAAAATATATGAATTAAAAGAATCATTATTTCTAAGATGAAACTTAATTATTACTGCTTATAACAAGTTGATTAAATTTGATTAATGCTACTCGAATAAAAATATACTTGTGTTTTCAATTGATTAATAATCTACAATTTAATCTGTTAAAAAAAAAAAAAAAAAGAATAGCTATAAAATGTAAAAAATTTTATTCATAAATATAAATCAACAAAAATTTTTTACAAACAGCATTTTTTAAAATGATACTTGATTTATATTTATTATTTTCACAGATATTATATTAAATTTCTACAAGTTATAATATGACTAATTAAATATTATCATCACATAATGTGAATCAATCACCTTTATAGAAATAACTTATTGATAAATATTTACTGCAACATATCTATTATATCTATTTATTATATTTGTTCTATATAATACTTCCAATACACACAACACACAGTATTAGATCAGGTTTTCTTTTCTTCTTCTTTTTTTTTTTTTGCGGACGTAACTTAACAAAAAAACGGCCACATGCACTTTTATTTATTTATTTTTTTTTTTTCACAAAATAAATCAAATCATGAGGACATTTGGATTTAGAGTCCCGAGTTGGCAAATTGATAATTTTCTCGTGCGTTGGTAATGTATTTTCCCGCAAACAAATACGGGTATCTACTGCGCCACAAAACCCGATGCACTACCTGTTATCAAAACAGGTGCACTGCCGAGAAAAGCCACACAATTTCAAAAAATTTTTTTTTTTGGTACCCTTAGATGCTTTGATAAATTTGATAAACGACAGTATTTGTTAATTTAGTAAGAAAAAATTGTCGACTCGTTGAGCTTCGTTCCCGACCAATTCAACATCGCATCGATATCTCACCTTTACCTGCTTTTCTTCATACCAGATCAATGTCATCCACAGACACCCTACCGTCGCAACCACTCTTTTCACAACCACTACTCTACCTCCTGATCACTCAAGCGCTTTTAACCGTCCTGATAATTGGCTACTTCCTGCATGTTCAAGGTGCTTATTTTCGGCGGAGTAGAGGCGTGATTCGCGGGTCAAACAATGTTCCGGAAAAATTTGTGCCTGATGGGGTTGACGTTAGTAAGAGAGCCAAGGAACAGAGTGATGAGACAACAGGTGCAACAAATTTGACTTCTGTGGAAGGGGACATGAGGAGGTTGGAACACAAGAAAGTAGCCCGGAAAAGTGAAGTTAATGAGAGAAAAGGAGGGGGAGATCGAAAGGGTGGTATCGGAAATGAGATCCTGGGAGAGTTGGAGAAGAGAAGAGGCTTTAAGAATCAGAACGGGGAGAACAATAATTGGACCTTTCCGGAAAGAAAGTAGGCTCGGCATGCTTGTTTTCTCATCTCTGCGTAGAATATTGTGATATCCTGGTTGAATGTATGCATTTTAATCCACTAGTATGATTCATTTTTTAAAACATCAGTAAAAAAAAAACAAAAACAAATGACAGTAAAAGATTAATATTTACATGCGCTAGCATTGATCCATCATAATTATCTTATGTAAGTGCCTCGATTTTACGTAAAAGGCATTCCTGAAAACTATCACCGCACATGGTGCTTTAGTGAAAGTTGTAGCCGCATCCAAGTTAAGAGTCATACATTTAGCTCTTTGCACAAGGAACAAAGAGACGCCCGATCGCGTCCAAATTTCGTGACTTACGGTCACATGTTCCCGTGCAACCATAGAACCCTCGCAAACTAAGCCATGTTGACGTTGATGTGGCGTGAAAGTTGTTTTCTTTTTTAATGAATTGAAAAACAACACGCCCAGCATGAGACACGCAAGCTTCTTTCTCTCACTCCAAGGAAATGATGAAAATCACTAGATCACAACTCATTTCAACGCTCCTTATTTTGTTTTCAGTGACAACCATATTGCTGGTGACCGTCACTCTGTATTCGATTTCTCAGACCCACTCTCAAGATCTCATGGAAATGATGGATGAAGGACACCTGCACGAAACAGGTGGACATCCGGAACAAGGTGAGTCCTTACCGCGAGGTTGTACGCAAGCGATCCTCCCGCTAATTATACCATGAAATTCTCTCTCTCTCTTTTTTTTTTTTTCCCTCAGATTTTGATGTATCATACACGACGTACACTATGATCCTTCTGAGCTTATACTATTCACTCATCATCTAGCCAACATATAATGCTCCCATGGCCGACCATTCGAAGTTGCGGTCTATTCATTATAATTGAAGATTAGATTTTTTGTTTTTTTTTAAAAAAAAAAAAAAGAAAAGAAAAGAAAAGAAAAGGAGTAAATAAAAATCAATTTGTTGATTACGTGCGCTTTAGAAGTTTTTTCGATAATATCATGGGTTTTTATAATTCCTTTGATTAATCATGAGCGTAGAATGCGGAAAGATTCATGCATGGTACATGGCTTAGTGCGCGTGGCTCGGCAGCGAACAACAAATTCATTTTAGAAACGGTCTTGAACTAAATTGGAATAAGTCACATAAAAGATTTCGATCAATCTATCGTAATTCCCAAACGGTGGCCATTAGAATCGTTGGAATATAATATATTTGAAATATTCTTACAACACTCGATAAGTGAGAAAATTTTTTTTTTTTAAAAAAAGAGGATATTATTAACGCAAGTGTACAGAAATGTTAATTTTATGTATGAAAATATATCTACAATGAGTAATTTTTTTTTTTTTTTCTTTTCCTATAAACCCTAATGAAATGTCGTTTTTTTTTTCTTTCTTTTTTCGACTCTAAATCTTTGCAGTTTTTTCCTTCACTTAAATAGATAGATATATATATATATATATTTTTTTTTCGACAATTAAATCTTGATTAAAATGATACCATCTTTATTCACATCACCATCTTCACTGTGCTCTGTTCTCCTTTCCATAAAAATTTGTCCCTTCTCGTTGATCGGTGTACTCGATCTATCGTATTTTTCAGAAAATATTGGTCCTTTCGGTTCGGTCGTGAATTTCTCATAGCTACCGTCGCCGGGTTGGTAAGGCGGTGGTGTAGTCGGAGGGACAAAAATTTGAGCGATAAATATTGAAAGAAAGAACAACATTGCAAACGAAATTCGGTGGCGCAAGTGTGTACGGAGGTCGAGAGGGACCCTGAGGAGGTCAAAGTTTTCGTCGCTAGTTGTTTGATTATTTATTCCGAGCTGCTGCCTAAGAAGCCGTCAACGCAGACACGGTATATGCGTGTTAGATAATTGGTGACGAAAGTCAATTCAAGCTTCATTGAACTCACGCACGCACGTATTTATACGTATGTACGCATGCAAAGTGTCTCGTAATAGATTTTGATTATCTGGCTGATATGAAGTATGTATGCACGGATGTTCGACCCTTTGGTCAATTCTTTGAGAAGTTTGAATGCGTATTGTTTTTGGAAATAAAAAAAAAAAAAAAAAAAAATTGAGGAAACTTTGATCTACGAAAAAAAAAAAAATAATTGCATCTTATATTTATTGGTTAGCCCAAAAACGAAAAAGTTTGAATAATGTTTGTTACATACAATATGTCACCACATACATGCATATGTACGAATTTTTCGACATGTACGGTACGGCACGTACGTACGTAACGTGCGTATGTTACGTAATTCGGCACACAAATACATTAATTTTGAACCTCTTCACATAACGACGATCGTGATTTTTGAAATTCCTAATAATTAAGCTTTTACTTGAGCAACAAAGGCGGTCTGTACACCCAACGATCCGTAGCCTTGTACCAGAATAACAATTGCCAAAGCGAAGCAGACGTGCAGTTATATTAAGTCATGAGGGAAATCAAGGCTGTGTTCAATAGGATTCAGGGAGATCATTTCATTCCTAAGAAATCCTTAATCCACATATCGATAGTATGATGGCATGAAAAAAAGCAGTCTCAGGGGCTTTGTTGGCTATCTCGCTGATCTCCTAATGCTAAACTCTAAACTCTTCGTACGTGAAAAGTTCTCTAGGAGGTGATGCATAAACTTGCTTTGAATCTGCCCGCGGTTTAAATCAGGTGAGGTGGAGTTTTGTTTGGCACCTTGGTACCATTACTTTTGTGGTTAAGAATTTCGAAATCTGCGTATGTAATGCTTCACGGTTGTGCCCTGTGTATGCATGCATGAATTGCAAATTTTGGTGTGAGCCGAATAATTTCCCTTTGAGCTGACCAAAAAGAAAAAGTCGTGGACCATTGCAAAATAAGTCAAGTGCGATTATTTATATGTAAGTGAACACCTCTGAAATCTTGTCCTTCTTTCTTCATGCGACTACGCTGTAAATATTTTCTTGGTAAATAAAATTGATTATCTCAGGTACAGTGTGGAGTTTGTGCCGACAGCAACGTTTCACCGTATACGTATACGAAATAGTGTTTAATAGTGTGGTACCTCCTTGATATGTACTAATTGCATTTGATGTGCCCGATATAAATTAGTACGTACGCACGCACGTTCCGAATGTGCGTGCTTTATCTCTCTCTCGATGATTATGTTGTGAGCTTTATTTCTCTCTCTCGATGATTTTCTCTCTCAGGTGAGCATCGATGCGGTAAATTAGAACCAACTATGTACTGTACATACAGTACATGGATTGGATATGCACCTCAAAAAAACCGGGGTTTCCGTCATTAAAAAATTTCATGACGTAGATCGAAGTTAATATCAGATTTTGTATTTCGTGTAACGTGCTCTTTGCCCTTGCAGGATCTTATTCTTATGACCTATTTTTTTCATCACCTTGCGGAAAATCGGTTAGTAGGGTGACAAAATCAGTTCATTAAAGAATCAGTGCACCAGGAATTTGACGTGTGTGGGTAAGTTTCCTCGGGAAGGCACCTTTCCTTAAAAAAGATGAGGCTCGGGTGGACTTTTGTCTGAAGATCGTGAGTTGTTTGTCACATGCTATCACGACGTAAAATGTAGCTAGTTGGTTTGCTTCGCGCTAGACCTGGAAAGTTCATGTATTGGAATAAAAAAGCATACGATTCGTTTTCTATTATAGTTTGCTCGATTGTTCTCGGCATTCCGAGACGTCAGAAATTTTCAAAGTCCATTCGTCCAGTCACTCATCATTCCTTATTCATTTGATTGAATCATCGAAAAGCGTATGCCGTACACACGCAGCACATTTCTTTCATGCAACTCCAGAGGGTGTCCACGTACCAATCCACCCGTGTAAAACACCTAAACCCTGATGGGTCGAGTGGCGAAGTTAACACAACTCACCACTCACTTCCTACCAAAACCCAACTTTTGAAGCCCCGCTGATGTTTGAGGCATCAACCAACCATCTACACTTCTGTCATCAAGGAGGCGCAATTAGATTCGATTTCTCACGAATGTGTCAACATCACGGTGCCTGCATTGTCGAATGCCCACAATCACAATTTGATCCGGTAGTATATTGTAAAAATTTTTTAGAAAAAGGAGGCTTCAATGAACATCTGTGTTCGGTTACAAATTTTACACGGAGAGCTCATGCAATAAATCTCACCGGAAGGAGACCTTAGGAATTATGCGACGCACGAGGACAACAAGTACCAATCTTCTTTTATATACGTATATATATATCATCCAATTTCTGCATTATTCGGTATCATGACGAATCATCAAACATTGGAGTGAATGGGATGAGGTGCGAAAAAGAATTCGGAAAAGAAAGTCATCCCATTGTTCACATGTGACGGTCTTCATCCTCCGAAAAAAAAAAAGAACTGGCGGGCTGTCAAAATTCTGTGAAACGATAACGCGCAAGACAATCAACGCCCGAACCAACCACCACTATGCGGTAGGAATCGAGTTTGAGAACGATTTAGGAAGAATTTTGAATCAATTATTTGAAAAAGGAATGATAAATCAGGCGGATTAATACTACGAGTGACTTTGAGCAATCGAATTCTGATCATGTTGTGATTCTTTAATCACCTCCTCCTCGGTCATCGTATAAACTTCCATTACCGTGATAGCTATTTTTATTTACCATTCTGTATGTATATATAAGCGTATAGACGAGGCTTCTCTTTCTAAATGTTTTTCAAAACAAAAACAAAACAAAACAAAAAAAAAAACAAAAAAAAAAAATAATAATAATATATATATATTATTATATTATTATATAAAATAAACAAAAAAAAACAATCTTTTGCTCGACGAACAAATCATTTGCTCAGTAAACAAAAAGTCCGGCGTCTTTCAAAAAAAAATCTCCTCGCTCTACATCCTAACTTACCTCAACAGAAACAACGGTCGAGATAAGCCCGTTGGATAACAAACAACGACAAAGGCTTCTACTTTTTGACGACACAACACGACCGATCCCCAATTCTCCTAAGGCTTTTTTTTTTTTTTTTTTTTTTTTTTTTCCTTACACACATCTAAGATCACCACCATTATTGAGCTTCAATTCGTTAAACTCACCTCCAAGACCGCGATGATCACAATTCGGCGAATTGTCATGCAACACCAAAGTCACCAAGAATGACGAGGCGTAAAGATGAACATAGCCCGCGACCAATTGTTCACGTCTTCAAAAAGTGAGTACAATAAGACGATGATTAACTCAATTCCAGTTCGCTTATTTTAAATTAAAATTCGTTTTTTTCACAGCATAGTTCGCCGCCTTCCCATTTTCAAGTATTCATTCATTCCCTCCCTCCCTGCCTACCTACCTACCTACCTCCCTGCCTACCTACCTCCCTGCCTACCTACCTACCTACCTACCTGCCTGCCTGCCTGCCTGCATGCAAATCGATCATCGATCTACCGCCTCCCTTTGTTTTATCTTCGTTATTTTATTTCCTTCTTTTATGAAAAAAGAAGCTCAAGATCTATACTGTACCAGTTTTACTTACGTGCTTCTAGTGTGCTCACGAGCTCACCTATTGGTCATGTAAGGGCGCAGGTGCAGTACGCACAATCAATCGTCGCAAATTGTAACCGGTATTACGCTATTCCGTACCGGCTACTTTTCTTTTTCTAAAATCTCCAAATGATTATTATGCATAGATCATTGGAGCGAAGTGCGATTTCGTTAGAATGCGCACTATAAAACGCTGTTTGCCGCGAGAAACTATTCGCGTTCACTAGAAAGGGACACTTAATAGATAGATATTCCTCTTTTAAATATCATTGCATAGAGATACTGTCAGCTAGAATCGGGTAAACTAAGTTTATATTCGGGTACTTAATAAAATTTTAGATCTCACACGTGCACAAATAAAGGGTCTCTAATTTCACGTGCATGCATTTAAAATTACGTAAATTAGAAACTATCTCAACACTTTTTGTATCTATCATATATTCGGAGTATTGCGCAAATCAAATTCGAATATTTACTCTTTTATTACAGAATAAAGTTACAAAAAGTCGTGGAAATATCGTGCCATGTACAAACATACGACTGGAAAAATAATTTCCAGTGATACAAAGATTTATAGACTTTTGTGACAAATAATGACCGTTCGCTCACCCGTTATTCCGCCGCGCCTTCGCCCAGTTTCAACTGCAGCTCAACGAATTAATTTGACTCTTACCAAGCAATGTGCCTGGACGACCGACCACCAAAGTTAAGTCCACTATCCCATCCTTCCCGCTAATTAACTTGTCCTCGATGGTGAACAGGAATAAGTCTGTGGAACCATCATCTCGGATCTTGAGCAGTCTATCAAACGATTCTTCGGACGGCTTCAAATCCACAATCTCCTCGGTATCCTTATATACCTTGAATGTATATTCATTCTCCTCTCCCTCCACAAATCCAGAGGAAAATTGTCCCGCGACGATCGTGACGTTTTTGGAGGTCTCCCAAAACACCACTACCCCCTTGGTGAGGTCCGGCGGGGTTGAAAATATAACCCACGCGCGTTTTGATTTATAATGGTGGGGTGGTGACGATGGTTTCTTATGGTTTTGGTGATTTGTGAACGCATGTTGGTGTTTATACGTTGAGGTCGAATGAGAGTCGAGGTCGAGATCGAGTATTAACAGCGGAGAGGCTGGTTCGCTGAAGGTAATTATTGGGAAGCAAAATAACAAGAAGGCACATGTCAATAGGAGAACAAGCGATATGCTATATTTGGCCATCGTGATCTTTGAGGTGTATGAACGCCAACTATTAATTCAAGGGTTGTCGCAACCTCCTTATATACCCTTTCCCCATTGACCTCGTCAACATCGTACAGACGTACGCACCCACAAATTCTCACGCACTTATTAATTGATGTCTCACCATTTTCGTCACCACAACTTGCGCGTTTTTTTTTTTCCTCAAATCTGATTTTTTCCAAATACGAGCGTTGGATTCATGGCGATATATGTCTTTCGTGTATACGTAAGCAACCTTAATTGGTAAAAGTTAAAACGCCACCCAACCGATGTAGAAAACAAAGTGATCAGCGTCAACACTTTTGGGAACCTCGTGAGAAATGCTCAATACCTTTTTTCGTCGATATGATGCGGAATTCATCATGGAAGTGCCCAGGTCCGTTGCGACAATGATCGATCTGGACGCCTGTAGATAACCAAAGAAAAAAAAAAGATGTGCGTAGCCGGTATTGCGTACGTAAGTGCGGTACGTATGCCACTTATCTTTAATTGATCATTTATGATCAAAGAGATAATGATGGGCGTTTTTTGCGCAATACATATGTTGTCATCTTGAATAAACGCACTCTTTGTTATGCAGAGTACATTCGTAACCGGCAGAAACTATTCGAGTACATCATGGATCGTATGACAAATGGGGTATTCCAGGGGAAAGGTTGGGCTCGTCCGCCTTCTGGCATTTCTTTTTTTTTTTGTTTTTCATTCTTTTTTCCATTGCAACATAAAATTCATTTCTTATTGGATTAAATATTTATTTGTTTATTTATTTACAACCGTATTTATTGTATATGTTTTTTATTTAATAAAAAAAAATTTTTTTTTTTTTTGTTTTGATGATTCTGGTTTCTTGAACAAGGGGATTTAAAAAAATTTTTGTAGCTTTTTAAAAAAAAAATAAACAGCATGAATCTCTTTTCTTTTTATATACAAGGATAAAAATCGATTTCAATTTTATCATTTCTTTTTTTTTATCGTATTTTATATCAATATTTTTCGTAAAGATTTTTTTTATTTTTTCTATTTACTTTTTTTTTTTTTTTTTACCATGTCCAAAGATCCAAGCGCTGAAAAGATTGAGTGCTCTCGATCAAATCAATCACGGAATTTTCTCACCAAAAGCATCAGATCATCCATTGTAATGCCTTAACGTGAATCATGGAGAGTCTACCATGCCACTCCACTAATCATCATCCCGCCGCGGTTTGGTCACGACGAAGCGGAGCCAATCAGTTAAGGTGATTATTGAAACGCGCTAAGGATAAATGAGAGGTCCGGGAGCCGTGAAAGAAAAAAATCAAAAGATAAATTGAATGATCATGGGGAGACAGGGTTTGGTCGAGCATAATGTTATGTTATTAGAGTAAGGAAATAGTTTTCTAAATTAGAGTGAGAGTCAATTAAGTTGAAAATTATTAACTATAAAAATCAAAGAATACCCTGGCCTCTCCGATTATTAAATCCACTATCCTATTACTGCCTTTTTTTTTTTTCTTTCTCCTCGTTACCTGGTAATAATCACTCCCGTTAAGCCTTTGAAAGGAAGATGCAAACGTCAAATGATGCAATCTCCAAGGAATTCGTTTTGATCTCGAATAATTGCAACTTGACAAGGAAAAATTCTACCAAAGTATAGTATCACCTACGTGTTCTATTTTTAACTACTATACAATCCGATTGTACTGCACGTGCGTATTCCTCACTACCTGCGCTAACCAAGATTGGTTAAACTAGATCGATCCTTCTCCTTTAAAACGACATTCTAATCAGCAAGATCAACCACTTTCACCAAATAATTCTCACGAAAACTACTTTTACTGTACTGAACCGGGTTGCAACAAGAGATATAAATTCTCTTCCGGACTCCGAAAACATCGTCGTATCAAACACTTTACTCACATAAACGCGTCTCTCTCCTCTCCTTACTGCTCGGATCCTTCCGACCTCTCGGATAAACAAAAACTATTTATCTGCACCAACCCACGATGTCATAAAAGCTTCCATCAGAAACGCAATTTGACGCAACACCAGAAGACTCACAAATACGTTTGTGGTCATGCAGGGTGCAGTAAAACTTTTGCGATGCAACACCACCTGAGCGTGCACGAACGAGTGGTACACCTGGGCGAGTGTTTATTCGGATGCGGTGTGCCAGGGTGCAATAAGAGATTTGCGTGTAAAAGTAGTCTTAGGCGGCATCGAAATACCCATGGTTAAACTATATGAGAGAAAATGGCAAATGAAAAGTAAAAATATCACCAGTAAGTGATGCAGTAATTCTTCGTAAATGCGCGCACTTATAAAGTCATCGAACTCTCTCTCTCTCTCCTTTTTATTTAAAAGCATTTATACTTGTTTAAATAGCATTGGTTATCTAACTGACCAAACCACAGTATAGTAAATAGCTTATTTTATTATCAATCGATCAAAAATCTATACGTCACACCCGGTTTGCATATAACGCATGCCCTATTTTGTTACGTTTGAAAAAATAAATAGAATCAATATGTTAAGGTATATTAACATTTGAACTTACTTAAAAAAAAAAAAAAACCAAAATATAATGTAAAATATATAAAACAATTCAAATAGGATTGTTTATATTTAAAAAGAAAATTAAAATAAAAACTTTGAAATTTTTATGACAAAAATGTTGCTTGAATTAAAACATGGTGAAATTTTCATATACTGTATGTATCCCCCTTGGGAGCAAGTTGAAGCATGCACATGGAGAGGGATGCATATATAGAGAATTGATGTTTTATTGAGTAACATTGTTATTATTTTTTTTTTTTGACGGGCTCATGCCTAACTTTATTGTTTTCCAAATTATATACAGTATATACATTGCATAAAGTGTACGTACAGGAGTGTATATTCAGTGACTATAAAAATAATGATAAGCTAAAGCTATTTCTAAAGCTACATCAAGGCTTATTGCTCTTTCTTTTACAAAAAAAAAATCAGCATCCCTAGAGCATGCTGGTGTTTGAAAATAATAATAAAATAAAAAATAAAATTAAATGGTTATGTGTCATTTTGGGTAGGTATCAGTTTTGTTTCTTGGCCCATGCCTGTCTTATTTTAAACTCCCTTGTAGGAAGGTCTAGGGAAAGATATTTCTACCGAGTCTTTTATGGAAATAAGTTGGAGGCCATTAAGAAGATTTTATAGTTTTAAGGCTTGTAGGGAGGGAGTAATTAGGAAGGCTCAGGTGATATATTGGTGTTCACATGAGTGACTTGAAAGTTTTCCAGTATATCATTAATTAAACCTATTCCTATCTAAATATAGAAATACTTACCTATTTGTGCCTCTTATTTTAGATTTAATTCCTTATAGAAAGGACAGCATCTAGCCTTGTGGTAGATATACCCTACTAGTAACTGTTGGTATTAACAATCAATGAGGATCTCCCAGATTATCCGATCAGCTCACATATCACTGCTAACATTTTTGGACTTGAGTTTCGATTGGTGAAGTGGCATTAACCTTCCAATCTTTTAGTTTGTAATTTTTTGAAGATAGGACAAAAAATTCCTGGATTACTTTGCATACGAGCTTTATCACTGAGTATCCTTGATAGTTTCCTGCTTTCTCTGGTTTAAACTTTTCTGAGCAGTAAAGGTTAGGAAACCTACCTGACATACAATCAGAAAATAGGTGGTTCTGACTTGAAAAAAGACCAATCAAGCATCTTGTGACCTTTACCATAATCAGATAGACCCTTTCCTTGTATTCAATGATGTATCGATGACATGTCCTGTATACATCCACATCAATACATATGATTTATGATGGACCCCAGGTTCTTATGGAGCTAAGGAAATGCATGCAGACATATGAGGTGGCCAATAGGAGCTTGTTTATCAATCTTTTCCAACGTGTTTTGTGTCATCCAATCAGAATTAATGAGATTCATACTACTCAAAATTTCAGGGTCAAGCTGAGCTAGGCAAAATTTCCAGAAAGTCATGAAAAAAGTAGCTCTAAGAGATCACAATTCCAGTTGAAGAGTAGAAAAATGAGTCCTTTGACTAGAATAAAACCTCTATTATCTCCATTATAGTTGAGAGATGAGATATACTCTACAGTTGGTCTTTTTCTCTTTAAGAACTTTTTTGCTATTGGTAGTAAAGATGAGAGCTGAACTTTGCAGATTACAAGAGTTCAATTTTATTCAAAAAAGATTGTAAACAAGAGGGAAGGGAAGTAAGGGAGTTTTGAAAAAACTTTTGAGTTGATTTAAAGAAAGTAATAAGACTTTATTAGCAAGGAAGTATAAAAACTTCTTGCGAACATCTTTTTTGTGTATAGTCAGAGGATCAGCAGAAAAAGAGTATATTGACTATTGTGCTGATTAATATTATTTGTTTGTATTTATTAATTTAAATCATTAATATATTTAAATAATCTTTTAGAATTCTCTTGATATTGTAAAAAAGAATAAAGTAATTTTAAATTTTTTATAACATCATTAATACTAATGATTGTTTTTTTTTTAAATACTAGTTCATTTCTGTATTAGTTCAAAAACTTTATTATAATCAAAATGAGTCTTAAGAACAACTGGGATAAATAATTATTCATACTATCTAAGGATTTATAGATCAATAATAGTACAATGAACATCTATTTATGTTTCACTCAAATCTAGCAGCTACAACACTAACTCTAGCAAAAAGTATACAAGTTACTTTCTAAAGTTGAAGAAAAAAAAACATATTTGATTATCAGTGAGGTATCTTATCAATCAAATTTATACTGCAAGGGGATAGAGAATACAGAAAAACCATTTCATTACTATGAAAATACAAGATCATGTTTCTTGATCAGCTCATCAATACTACCACAATGACACTTAAGGAATGAAGAGCAGTTCAAATCCTCTATAGCAGATGCAAGGGATCAGTTCCTCCTGATACAAAAAAGTGAAGAAAAAAACAACAGTAATCAAGATATCCTATGAAACTCTCTACATGGGCTTGAATAAATAGTTTACAATATGCAAACTGAGGCATTTCCAATAAATACAGATAGAAGAAAAATTTATTGAACAGTTTAGACTAATACTTCAACAAATGTATAGGAAAAGACAGCATCTATAAAAAACAAAATCTATTTCATCCCATATTAGCTAGTATATAATCCAACTTGTAATAATACTCATCTTTAACCAGACAACATAGAGCACCATTAGAAGTAGTCCTGTCACAGATCCATCTTCTTCTTCAACTTAATGACATAATAATCTAAGAAAAAAGAAACAGATTTTTTTGTCAGGAAACTCTACAGACTGGTAGACAAATGTATTTTAGCAAATAATAGCTCTACCAACTTCAGACCAGTTGAAGTAAAGATTCAAATAGAAGACTAGGATATCACACTAATAGAAAAAGCCATATAAACAAAAGAACACAGAGATGAACTTAAAAATATCTTAAGATATAACAAAAAAAATATGGCTGATCAATTTACATTCTACACAGACAGTTCTTATAAAAAAGAGATGACAGATTGTGAATTTAAAATAGGTTTGGCTTGGATTATAATAGAGGAAAAAAAATAGTTAAACAGTTCTCAGCTGAAGTATTCATATAGCCATCAGCAACCAGGAATAAAATACTAGCTATTCTCACTGTACTGTATATAGCCCCCGAAATATAACAGTTACAATTTATATTAATTGCAATACTGTAGTTAAAGTATAAAAATCCATCTGCTTACAAATAGAGACATCTACAAGAATATGGACAAAGATCACTAACTGGTCACTTTGGAATAAGTTCAAGAACCTAGTAAAGAAAAAAGATCCAAATTTGGAAATCCTAAATGTCAAAGCCCACAAAATTAACAGATTTAACAATCAAATAGACTTACTTGACAAACAGGCCAGGTGAGAGAACTCAATAACTTGATATTAGCAACCAGAGCTAGGAAGAGTTCTCACAATAGCAGCATGGAGAGAATACATAATAAAAATTGGTATCAGAGATTTTATTAAAATGTTTAATAAGAAAAAGATTGAATTAGACTGAATAACACAGAAATAGATTCAGGATCTTTGGATCCAAAATAATAAAATTATAGACTAGCCAACCTTTTGGAACTAGTTAAATCTAACCAATATCTTCAATACCTCTTTCAAAATCAATAAAGATAAAAGCTTTTTAACTAATTTAACTTATAATAAACTTTCAATCCTACAAATATTTAAGAAGAGAAAACCAGATGTGTATATTATAACCATTTGCCCAGTATGCAAACTTCAAGAAGAGACACTAGGATATCTTTTTGAATGCCTAGTCACTAGAAAAACTTGGAAGAACTTATGGCAGAAGGCAAATGAAAAAATCAATAAACTCATCGGTAAAGAAATAAAAAATAAGAAAAAAGTTCAACCTAAAATAAGTAACTGGATAGACAAATGGTTAGAAGAGATTTAGGAATCTGACAGGGGTCTTTTCAATACTATTTGTGAATATATGGAAGAAAGCAAGACTACCTCCTTGAAGAAGTATTTCAAAGAGCAGCTCAAGATCCTATCAGCAAACATATAGGATATAATCAGTAAACTCTGTTAAAAATAAAAGCAAACTTTAAAAAGAAGATTTGGAATACTCATTGTACCAAAGTTATAGAATGGAAAAAGAAGCAAAATATTACAGAAGAGAATAAAAGAAACAAGAGACCTAAGTTCAAACTTGATGAACAGATTGAATAGAATCAAAAAGAATTATTATTATCTTCAGAGGATTAGAACCTAGAAGACATTAAAGAAATAGAAAAAAAGAAGTATATAATAATTATTAAGAATTGGATTTGTTACAAAATAAAGTGATTTGACTTTTAACTGCAAACAGAATTTAGAATAATCTATAGTAATGATCTGTAGACAATGATTTTATTAATTAGAGGAATTATTCAAATTAGTAAAAGAGTGAAATATCATTTCTTAGGTTGTATTTAGAGAAATAGCTTTTTGATAATAAGTAAGTCAGTATGTGAAAGTCATACCAATTTATAAATATCTAGCATATATACAACAAAGACATACCATGCTGATCTGACTGCAAATTAAAAAATATATATACAGTATATATATACTGTATATATATTTTTATAATTGAAATATTATGTTTTTTTTTTTTTTTTTTTAAACTGCTGGCTCAGCCTTACTTTATTTGAATTAAGTAGAGTATACATATGTCTATGCTAGTACTACCTATGTTAACCAAGTAAAGTTCGATAGAAAAGGAAAGAAATTCACCTCGCGGCTTGTCGCCACCCCTATTGGGGAGCTAACCAGCCAAGGCTGGGCTAATGCTATATAAAATTTTGAAGATATCTGATGGGTGTGTAATATTTTTTATGTATTTACCTATGTAGTTATTGATCAAATTGACGAATTGATCTTTTATGTGTCTTTCTGTTTCATTAAACCAGTTGCTTTTGATTGGGATGCTATATCTGATAGTTCTCTCAATCTTCCTTGTGATACCTGTATTTCTTTCCACTTGTGAAAGTTGTCACATTTTGTTTTCTATATGCTGAGGAGGTATTTGCTAAAGTCTTGTCGGATTTCTTTTATGCATTGTTTTCTGGAGGAGTGATCTGTTATACATTTGGTAATTGTGTTGATGGTTTATTTTAGTATGGCTCCTTTGACTAGGCATTTTAAGTATTCTAAAAAGTGTAGTTAGTTATTTTTCTGATATTCATGTAGGTGTCTTTCTGTGTTTGGTGTTTTGCTGAATTGTTGTATCTTTTGTATTATAATGTTTTGAAGATGCTTTTCTGTTTTTCTTCATTGATCTTTGCAGAGAAATGGGTGAATATTTGTTTCTCTGTTATTGCATTTAATACATTTGTCATCTTTATATAAGGTGGGCAAGCAGTTGAAGAGTTTAGTTTTGATGGATAATTCTTCGTTCCAGAGGTTGAGATTGAACTTCCTCTGTTATTGGTCTTCCCAATCTGTCATGAAGTTGCTTATTCGAGTTGGTTGAAGGTTTTCCAGAGTTATAGGCCAGTGAATGTGTCTGATTATCCTGTCACTAAATTCATTTCTTGTACTATTTAGGAGTCTCCATTTTGCTAGGTGTGTGGCCCTAGTTAACTCTTTTGCTATACTTTTGATGGGAATCTCGATTTCTGTATAGTCCCATTGAGGGATTAATATGTATTGCTGATTTTGGATAGGAATAATGTGTATGGTTCTGTGTCCAGGAGTCATGCCCTTAATGGTGTCGATAGTGGCTAGCTGATCTGCTTTTTTATTATATTTGTCTCCAGTGTGTGCTTTGACTTTTGTGAATTCTAGTTTGAGGTGATTGTGTCTAACTATATCACAGATTTTTTGTAAGATTCCTAGATTTTTTTGTTTTCTAAGATTGTGTATGTGGTTTGATTTCATTGTTTTTCGTATACTGTTAATAGCAGCCTGATTATCTGTATATATGTTTGCCCTACTATAGGTGGGTAGTACACTTACTGCTATCATGATGGCTGCCAATTCGGCTCTGGTTGAGGAGAGGAAGTTTTTTATTTGTTCTTTGAATTGTACTTCTTGATTCTCTCTGGTGATAATAATCCAGCCAAAACCCATGTAGTATTGGTTACCATGTTGAGACATAGAGCCATCTGTATAAATTTCGAGGTGGATATCATTTTGAATTTGAAGTGCAATGTTGATTAATTCGCTAGTAATGTTGTGTTCTGTGTTTACTATTGTTTTAAATTCTTTCATGATGTGGTATATTTCTGCATTTGGGCCCTCTACTCTATTGTATTTGGTTGGGAGTGAAGTGTGCTGCTGATTTTTTAGTGCAATTGATACTGAGTTGGGAGATACTCTGTTCCTTAGTACAGTGTTGACTTCTGACAGATTAGATCTTGTTGATATCTTGCTGCACTGGACATGAATTGAAGTTGTGCTTCTATTAGTAGTTGTGAAAGTGCACTTGAGCTCTAGTCTGTTGTTTTGGTTAATGTCGCAGTCCTCACATTCAAAGAGTAGAAACTGGTTGGGGACTTGTATGTAGTGTCTATATAATGTATAGTTGTTGTCTATCTTTCTTTGTTTTCTTCCTATTACTGTGTGGTTGTTTATGGTTGTGGCAATCCAGTGAGGTCTCGTTGTTTGTACTTCAGTGAGGGGATTGCATTGTAGGAAGTAATTTGTGTGTTCTTGTTGCTCTTTTGAGATCCATGATGTGAGGGTATGTTGTAAATTGAAGAACCATATCAGGGTTGGGCCTGGTACTATTTTCCGATAAATTCTGATAGCTTGGCACCATTGTAGAACCTTTTTCCTGTCACCATTGAGAAGTTGTCCGGTGAAAAGTATGTTGTGTCTTTTTAGTCCTGAGCGGATTTTCCTATATATCTCTGGCTCTACTATTTTTTCTATGGTAGTATCTATTTTTTCTATCATGTGAAAGTTGCTGTTATGAACTCTGTAAAAGGTGAAACCATGTGTTCTGAGCATCCAAATTGTATCGTATGTTAAGTTTCTTCCTGGTTCGAGCATGGGGGCCTGCATATTGTTATATATCTCTTTGATGGACCAGAACATATTCTGCAATGTTTGAAGGCGGTGGCGAGCAATGTTTCCTGTGATGTTCTCTTGGTTGATCCTGGTGCACCAGTTATTGGCATGTAACTGAACTTGTCTATCCCAAAGGTACATTATGTTATATTCATGTTGGTTATATAATATACTATTGGGTGCTGTTCTGGCAAGTCCAATTTTGTGCTTGAATACAGTTGTGAGTCTGCTCATTAGTTGGTTGCAGGTTTGTCAGGTTAGGATAATATCATTGCAGAGATATTTAATGCTGGACATGAGGACATGATTGATGATATATGTGCATATTTGTTGGTTACTTTTTTCATGCTGAGAAGTATACGTGTGCTTGTTATTTTTTGTTTTATTAGAGATTTCTGATAGTCTTTTTGACCAGAGCTATCATACCATACACCAAGAATTCTAACCGGTGTATTTGTTGGGCACCCCTGTACTGTTTGACCATTCATTTGGATTTCTAGCTGGCATTCTTTTTCTGTTGCATTAATAGCAATTAGTTGTGACTTTGCTGGGTTAACTTGAATATCATTTATGTGATAGAATTCTTCCGCTATATTTATTATTCTTTGGAGGTCTCTTTTGTTGCTTGTCAGCCAGGTAGTATCATTTATGTATGCACTGACTGCAATGTTGGTTGTCTTTTCTGTCCAGCCCTTTTTTAAATCAGTACAGATTTTGAAGCTAATTGTATATCCTTTGTGATATTGGCTGACCATTGAGAAAAGGGGATCATAGAAGATTCTTCAAAGGATTGGAGATATTGTGTCACCTTTATCAATTCCATCTCTTACTTGGTATGCTTCTGTCAGACCAAAACAGGTTATGACTTTATTGGATTGCTCTTGCAGTATGTTGCTGAGGATTTGTGTGATTTGTGTTGGTATTTGTATTCTTTGGAGAGCTAGCTGTAGCATTTTGATGTTAACTGAGTCATATACTTTGGACATGTTTTGGCTTAGGATCCAAGCTTATTGTTTGTTTTCTTTTGCATGTTCAATAATATTGTTTAAAATGTATATGGGGTCCTGCGTACTATTTCCTGGGAGTGCAGCTCAGTTGAGTTCAGATAATATTTTGTGTTTGGCAAAACAAGTAGTTAAGCGATCGGTGATAATTTTAGTAAAGATCTTTCTTCCTGCATCCAGGAGTGTTATGGGTCTAGTTATATCGAGATTGTTTGCCCAATCTTTGGGCTTAGGTATGGAATAGATATGGCCTTTGCTCTATTTTTTTGGTGTTATTCCATGTTGAATTATTAGATTGAAAATTGCACACAATTCTGTTTTTGCTTTGCCTTGTAGATGTTTGTATACAATGTAAGAAATTTGGTTTGGCCCAGGAGCAGATTTTGAGCTACACTGTCTAATTGTTCTCTCCAGTTCTTATATCGAGATGTTATCGAGCATATCTTTATAGAAATGTTTCTTGATGTGTGGTTTAGGCTTGTATTCTTCTAGCCAGTGTGGGTGCGTATGATGTCGACAATGTTTCTGGGTGGATCCAGTTATAAAAATATTCACAAAATTTTTCCTTGATGTCTGTTGGTTCAAAAAGAATCTTAATCTTCTCTAAGTTTTATATGATTAGCTTATTGAGAAGTATTTGTTTTCTAGGTCTCTCTATGATGCTATCTATCATGGCTCTTTTGTTGCTGTTAAGATATTCTTGTCTAATATGGATTCTTTTTTTGATAGCCTGTACTTGTCTTCTCTGAGAGATTGTTTTGGTGACAGTTTTGTGTGCTTTGATGTTGTCTTTGATGATCTTGATCCAGTGTTGAATGTATGAGGAAGAATTGTTAGTTTTCATTTTGTTCAATATTGCTGTTAGATCTGGAAGAAGTTCTTGTATTTGACTAGGTGGTTTAATTGACTGTAATACTTGGTTCTCTGTTGTTGCTGTTGCTTACTGTCTAAGGTGTGTAAAAAATTTTTGCAATTGTATGAAGAGAGGAACTGTTTCTGTATTACTGTATTTGTTTCTTATCCTGCGGTGCTTTTTCATTTTAGGTACATAACTTTTTGCAACTTTTTGCAGAATATCGCTAAAACAGTTCCATCTTTAATTTATATCTTGGTTGCTTGTACTTTTGGTGGAGAGATGATGTTCTACTTGTTCACTGAACTTTTTCTATTGTTCAGTTGTGATCAGATGCCAGTTTAAACGAGGGTTAGGTGTATGGTGTAAGATTTGTTTGGATCTGTCTAAATACTAGACTTCCAATTCCATTGTCATTGGCTTGTAATCACTTTGTATAAGAGGTGCTGTAGAGTTTTGAATAGTGGCTACTCTAGATTGCCAGGTTGTTATAGGGTTTATCCATATCTGATTGATTCTGCTACTCAATGTACCTCTATTCCATGTATACTCATGTTTAGTTGGATTATGTTTTCTATATGTATCTTCTAATTTATTGTCTAGTAGAGTTTGTATGTGTTTGCCTCAAGGGCTGCACTTTTTGTTTACCCTGTTAGTGTTTTGCTTGTCCATAGAAGGATTAGGGACACTATTAAGATCCTCCAGTACCATAATGTGCCAGCCTTTTTCTATTGCTTCTTGGATCCATTTGTTGAGGATGTTGATGACTGTGCACTTTTCTCCTTCAATATCTTGTACTGGGAAGTATATTCCTATGATTCTCATTTTTTCTTTGTGTGGGAAAGCCAGGTCAGTGGCGATAAGTCTCCCAGCCAGTGTTTTATAGTTGTATATCTGGTAAGCTATTTCTTTACTGATCATCATATTAAGACCTTGTCTGATTGTTTAGGATTCCTTATGTGTTCAAATGGTTTGATATTTTATATATTGCCAGTGTTTTGATTGGTGATGTGAGCCATTGGTTTTTGTAGTGACTATGATGTCCCATTCTGCTAAGCTGCAAAAGTTAAACCATGTTTCTTGTTTGTGTATTTCTACAAGTCCTTGTATATTGAGTGTGGTAACTTTCTAGATGGGTTGTAAAGGTGTCTATTTGTCTGTGTAGATTCTATCGCATGTATTAATGGAGGTGTGTTGTTGTCTGTTATTATGTTTATTGGATTTTAAGAGGTTTCTTCTTGGTATGATGTTGTATTAGGTAGCATAGTGATGATATTGATACTAGGTGTTTCTTGGTGTTGTATATTTTAGGTGTTCAAGTTACTCTTTATTATTGTTGATTTGGAGAAGTTTGTGTGTTATCTGCAAAGGAGTCAATAATTGCATTGTACATGTGATCCATATTTTGATCTAGTTTTTGCATGGATGATTGGATTTGTTGTTGTTGAGTGCAAATATCTTGATTACTGTTAGTAGGGGCCTTTTCTATTGTTGAGTTATCTTCTCTTTCACCATATGAAATTGTGTCCTCTTCTATGTGTTTGCCATATTCTTCATCGTAGGTCTCGAGATTGATGATGCGTTCATCCAGGTCTATAATTTCTTCTTTAATCTGTATGATTTCTTGTCTGATTTCATTAAAGATGTTTAGGATTTGTGTTAGGTTAGGTTGATGTGACTGTTTCACTGCTTTGTTTTCTCTTGTTGTTTTGACTGCTGCTGCATATGAACCTGATCTGGTTTTGATATATTTATTGATCAGAGTTTTACGTCTGATTGTTTCAGTATGTGCAGGTCTGAATCTATTATAGAGTTAGCTGAATCTGTTTGCTTGTTCAGTGTTATAGTGGTTCCACTGTTCCCTTTTTTCCTTAATAGAACATTGAATAACTAGATGCATTGCACTGCCATATATTGTGCAGAGTTTTGGTTCGATTGGTTTTCATTCAGTTTGGGTTTCACCCAGGATGAAGTTTTGTGCTATTGCATTCTCTAGATTATTCTAATTACTGATTCCTACTATAGCAAATCGCTTGCATTTGTATGACATATGTCTTGGAATGTAGCATGTTTTTTCTTTTGTTTGTTCACATATGTATTTGAGATCAAAGGCTATAGTGTTGGGAGAAAGATTGGTCAGTTTTACTGCAGTGTTGCCACATGCTTTCATTTGATCCATGTTCTATTGTGTGTCAAAAATCCTGACTGAGTCTGATCGCAACAGGATACTCCACTTGTTGATTAGATCTTCTTTTGATTATTGATTTGCATATGTAATGATTGCTGATTGTCACATTTGTTGTATTGACATGGAAATGTTGGTAATCTCCCCATATTTGGTGAATGTTTGTTGTACGTCTATGAATTTAGTGTTTAGAGGGATATCCCATACTCTGATACTCATTTCTTTATTTGGTTTAGAGGATGTGAAGGCCATGTATTCTAGATGCACATCTTCAGTGTCAAGTAAGATAGTGTTGCATGCTTCTTTTGCAGTGGAGTGATTACTAAAAATGGCAATGATAGTTTCGTCTTCATCTTTTCCTTCACTGTGAGTAGAGAGGAGGCCATTAAAAGAGTTAAGGCTTTTAATTATATATGCAATTTTTTGGCTGGTGGTTCTTCCTGGGATAAGGGAGTCCTTAATCCCTGTTTTGACCCTTTCTCTACCAAATCTAGTAGTACTATTGATAGGGGTTCTTGGTCTGGGCTTACTGAGTTTGCTTGTCATTTCTCTGGTTTTGGGTGTGACCTCTTGCCATGTTTCTTCACTTTGTTGATTGTCCTTTCTGCTACTACTTGATTCCTTCATCTCTATATCGAAGTCTCCATTGTCAGATATATCTTTTGGACTTCTTGGTTGGTACTAGGTCTGATAGTCGTGTTGCCTATATTTGCTTGATTGTTATTGTTTATTAAATTTGACCAGATTGTTTCTTCAACTTGTTCACTCCATAAAGATTGTTTTTTGTTGTTTTGTTGTCTTGTTTCCATTGTTTGATAGGGATTGGAAGTCTGGCTAGAGTCTATATGTTGCTGCAGTTCATCTCTAGGGTTTTCTGGCTGGGTTTCTTTTTCTTTCCCTTTATCTTTCTTCAAAAGTTTATCTTTCGACGTTTGTGTTTCTTTGCATAATAACCTTGTGTTACCTTTAGCTAGGGTGTTCTCATTGTAGTTGGGTCTGCCCTGAACATATTGCTTTTGTTGTTCTCTTGGAGAACTCATCTTCCGTTTACTTTTCTTCTTAGTTTACAAAATTGCCTAAAAAAAAATTTTTAAGAAAAAAAGGATCTGCAGAAAAGAGTTTTTTTTTTTGAACTGAAATATTATGTTCTTATAACTAAAAGTCAACTTAACTTATATTCTTACTTACTGTATATTCCTATTAACTATTTTAGGACCTATCTTTACTTACAACTCTATATTGAAGATAAATATATTAAAATTATTAAGAATCTTGAAAATCAATATAAATCACAAAACAATCAATAGAGATTATCAAACAAATAAATAATAAATCAATAGAGATAATAAAGTAATAATAACATATATATAGAAGATAGAAAAATCAAAATCTCAAAAACTTTAAGAAACATTTAAAAGATAATATATTATTGAATATAGCTCCTATATTACTAGAAACAGAGGTATAGCTTTATTAACAAATTCTTACTTTATAAAAATCAAAAAAACTTATAAATTGAATATAATAATGTCAATATTTTAGAAGAAACAAAAGATAAAACCAAGGCTTATTTAGATAATATTTTAAAACTTTTGCAAGAAGAAAGAAATCTATTAAGAAAAAAGTTTATTAATAGAAATAAGTAATTGGTTTTTTGAATACAAGAGAAAAAAGATATTATAAAATATATAGAAGATGTAAATTGAAAGAAAGATAACTTTGTCATCCAATATATAATATATTTGACCATTTATAAAAAATAAAAATTAAAAAAAAACTTAAACAAAAAGGTCTTTCAAAAATACAAAATCAAAAAAGACATTACTACTTAGCTTGTATATTTAGTAGATATGAATTAAAAAGTCAATAAAAATCTTATAATGGCATATTTAAAAAGCTATATAGAAGTTCAAAATATTCATAACTATAAGATGAATATAAAACAATAGATAAAAGCCTATATCAAATAATACAAATATCTTAGTCTAAACTCTAAAGCAAGTTGAATAATTCCAATTAATATAGAAATATCAAAAGCTATATTCTTTAAGTCTAAACACAATAACAATAAAATTAATTAAATATTAATTGAGAGAAATGATAACTCAGCAAGACTCTTAGGTACTAATAAATCCATATTAGTTTGATAGTTAAAATATTGAATAGTATTCAAGTTAAGGCATGCTACATATTCAAAAATCTCTATACATTCAAAAAATATAACTTTATAATAACTTGTTTCGAGATAAAAAAAGAAAAGAATAAGGTATATAAACAATTATTTTCTTATAAAGACATTGTTTTTCATAAAGCATCAAATATATATTCAAATCAGAAAGACAGAATTCTAAAGATAAAAATAAAAATATAAGATTCAGATTCAGAAATATTGAAATAAATAATAAATTAATATTTAACTCACAATCAGATAACAAATTAATAGATTATATTTCTACTCTAGCTAGTTATCATAGTTTCAAAAACTAGAGAAAAACTAGACAACAAAGTAATAATAAAATAAGATAAAAAAAAACAAAAGAGAAGAATACTCTGCAATAAAAAGCAATAAAGAATTAATTAGAAATCAGTAAAATAGTAAATATAGATTTTCTATAAATAAAATAAGATCTAAAATAAAAAGCATATAAGATCCTTTAAAAAATATTCTATCTAACCTAAACAGACTATATACTAAAATAGATTTTTTAGAGAAATAAATAGTTTTCAAAAGATAAAACTCAATAATAAAGAAGTAAACTACTCTTAAAGGAGTATCAGTATTTGATAGTAATCAAAAGAAGCAAGTACTCATATATATAGATAACAAATAAACTCTAAAAAGCAATAATAGAATAGAAAAGGTGAAGAATCTAAATATTACAATATTTTTATAAAATAAGCAGAAACTATTTTTAAATAACAATAATAGATATTGACTATTAGAAAAAATTCAAAAAAAAAATAAGAAATGAAAAAAGATAATTAGAATAGACATATAATGTTAGAGGAAATATAAATAAAATAAAACAATAAAATCTGATCAAAGAGATACTAGAACAGGAAATAGGTATACTGGAATTATATAAAACAAAATTAATTCAAGTTAATGTACAATGGGTTTTCAACAATCAGAAAAACTATAAATATTTTTATAGTACTAATAAAAATATATTACTTAGACAGAAGCCAGTCTTTTAATAAAAAAAGATCTGAAAAAAAAAGTTGTATCAGTAGAAAAAAACAAAGATATATTATAACTATTAAAATACTTATAAAAATTTTTTTTATATTATATGGATTTATATTCCTTCAAATAAACTAAAAAGAAAATAATACAAAATAAGATAATTAGTCTTATTAAAAGAAAATATGGATAAGACTATTATATATAGTAATGAAAAATTTTAATATAACCTATAATTTATTAGAAGATAGAAAGTTATTTTCAAAAGTAAGCTTCAGATCATTATGATAGCTTGAAATCTTACTAATCAACTTCCTTGATAAATGAAATTTTATAAATATGTAATTTATATAGGAATGTAAAAAAAAACTTCAATAAGAAGAATAAGCTATATTTAAATTTTATATAGTCTAACACATTATTCATTATTTCAATTCAATAATCAAAATATGGAAGATATTATGGATAGTGATCAAATTATATTTCTAATAATCTTATATGACAAAAATAGGTTTACAAAAAGTAGAATCACAAAATCTATTACAAATATACAAAGAAAAATCAATATAAAAAAACATTATTATAATAGCAAGTCTTTTATAAAAGTATAGATTATAAATTTAAAATATTACTAGAACCATTGCTCCAAGAAAAATTCTATTAAGATAAAAAGAAGAATCAGGCAAATAAGTTATAGAAAATCTTTAAAAAATTATTATATAAAATAGCTTTTATCAAACTGGTAACAAAAAAAACATTCAATTAGAAGAAAAGCAACTTTTTTTTTTTTTTTTTTTTTTTGAACACACAACGTCACCCATTTTATTGATTATATGCATTACATATACTCTTATTTACAAAAAAATTTTATAAACTATTTCTATGCTTAGCGA
>CAJVPT010000554.1:0-28322 GCA_910592055.1 Acaulospora colombiana | reverse complement strand
TATCTATAGTTTCTTACCTTGCAACACTCAATCTTTCATGCCAGACTTTTGGGTTTTTGGATTCTAGACCATTACGCATAAATCGCGTTACCCACATGACCATAATACTGAAAATACCGCTATTCAACTTTTTAGATGAATGGTCTTTTTTAGACATACAGACTATATGGGAAGGAAAAGATAAAACTCAAAAAGATGGGATGCTACTAGCAGTAGTCGGATTGATTATACATGGATATCTCAAAGCCTTACAAATTATCCAATACTTAGATTTAACAATCAAAGTATAGAAGAAACAACAGGAAGTAATCATACTATGCTAGTACTAACAATACATGATGCCAATCTCTTTACAAGAGATATTAAAAGCAAGCCTCACACAATGAATGAACAAAGAATTGATATAAAGGGGTCAACATCTGAACAGTGAAAGGTATTCAGTAAAAGCCTGAATTACAAACTCAAAACAACAATGGATCCATTATTTGAAGAAGAATCAAAGAATAGTAAAAGAGAAGCTCCTGCAAACAAGATCTGAAAGACTTTCAAAGAACAAATATGCAGGGCAGCATATAATAAGCTTATGACCAAGAAGCTATCTGCTTCCCAAGAAAAACATTATAGGCATAGGTCAGAATTTATCAAGTATTAGAGGGCCCTTCAACTATTCACACTCTTTTAGAATGCATAAAGTACACACAATCCAATTAAATTGCAGGTCCTTAGCAAGACGATTAAGAAATACAATACTATCTTCAGCTTTAATTATCAGATCGAAAACTATTGTATCCAATATAGCATTTCACAAATTTTATGGAAACTATTAAAAAAGGTTATACAGGATGCAATAAAAGGCTTATAACTTGCTTGTCAAAATAACAGAGGCAAAAAAAACAAGCGATACTATTAGAAGAGCCTTGGAACAAAGATGTAATGACTTATGTAGCAATCAAAAAAGAATGGTAAACTCCTTGACTGACAGAGAGTGAGTCAAAATAACACTGGATAGGATCAATATTAAAGATGGAGAAAAGAAATATTTGACTACTAAGAAGGGAGAAATCGAAAGAGAAATAAGAAGATATCATCATGAGACATTCCAAAAAATAAAATACCAATTTTGATGATCTTACAGAAAATTGGAAAGAAAAATACAATCCTAAAGGCTATATTAATAAAAGATGGTATAAAGACCTACTGGAGCCAATCTCCTAAGAAGAACTACATGAAACACTTTAAGGACTTCAAAATAATAAAGCCTTAGGGAGATCACAAATCAGTTATAAGATGTAAAAAAACTGGATCAAGAAGGAAAAAAATATCTTAGAAAGATGCTTAACTGTTTTTTAAGGTAGGAAGTTACTCCAATAGAATGAAAGCAAAGTTATATATATCCCATAGTAAAACTAAAACCATGAGGATGTGAACTCCTCAATATCAGACCAATAGTATGGCTGGAAGTCACACGAAAATGCTTCACCAAAATTCTCACAAATAGATTGAGAAATATCTGCAAGACTAACAATATACTGAGAGGACCTAATTATGCAGGATTACCAGGAGAAAGTATAGCAGAACTGATTTAAATTCTCAATAATATTTGTGAGAAAGCAAGAGAAAATAAAAAGGAGTTATGGATACTTTTCCAAGACACAGCAAAAGCATATAATACTATTAGTCTGAATATGTTAGTCAAGACAATGAATAGAATCAAGATAACAGAAGGCTTTATTCAAATCATAATAAGCTTATTTCAAAATTGAGAATTTAGGGTTATATTTGAGAAGGATCTAATTGAAGTAATTATAACAGGAGATGGAATTGATCAAGGGGAAACCATCTCACCACTAATGTGGAGAATATTCTATGATCCTTTATTGTGCAAGATTCAGAATGATAAAACAAAAGGTTATAAAATGTAAGTGGCTTGGTATCCAGAGTTAAAGGGAAACATTGAAAGAAAGCTAGAGTCAAGGCATGCAGCTATCACATTCATGGATGATACAACATGGATAGCAAGATCCAAAGAAGATATAGAAAAGATTCTGGAAGAAGCAAGAATCTTTTATAGGGAAAATGACTTACAGATTAATAGTAGCAAATCAGTATTAATTACTATTAACAATTTCAATCAATATCTAGAAGAGGTACAAGCAGGGGTTGATAGAGAAGTAGTTAGAGAATTGGATAGAGCTGAAAAAACAAGATTCCTAGAGATTTGAATAGGCAACCAGAAATCTGCTATTGAGCTCAAAAAATGGATACTTAAAGAAATCAACATGATTACCAAGTCCCTAAAGAACAAAAAGTTAACTGACAAACAAGTACTTTATATTCTAAATAGAGTCTTAATACCTAGAATTGAATTCAGAATACAATATAGTGTATTATCTTGGTGAATGTGTAATGTCCTGACAATGGCATATAGAAAACTGTTCAAAAATAAGGCACATTATATTGATCCATATCTAATAGTATAGTACATCATCCTAGGATTTACAATTTAAAGAGTGTTTGGATGTTGCAAAAAGAATGTCAGATAACAGGATTGTGTAATAGGTTAAATGACTTAGGATCAGCTGGAATCACAACAATTATTAGGCTAAAGCAATCACAAATTAAGTATTGGGAACCTCTCAACCTACTCATATGTAACTTACTAAACCATCTTCCGGGAAAAAGCAACTTTCATTACAAGTACTGAAACTAACCAAAGATATGGAGATAACTTTCCATAGCTAGAAGTAGAATGATATCTTTAATTGGAGTACCGAAAATAGTCCAATTAAAAATCATCTGACAATAAAAGAATACAGTAAAGCCATTTTATCACTCAAACACAATAAGTTGATATACATGAATCAGCTTATCAACTATGAAACTAGAGAAGTATTGAACTGGCAAATGCTTTAACTCTTACAGAAGATAAGTAAGGGATCTATTTCAGAATGGTATTTGTCAATAACAAGGGAAATGCAAGAAAACAAGTTAGAACAGCATACAAAAACTTGGAAAGAAGATTGGTTAAAGTGGAGTTTAGAATATTTAGTACTTAATCTTAATCTTGATAAAAGACAAAAACTTTGGGTGGTCATCAAGAGCAATAATCAGCAGCAGCAACTAGTTTGGGAAAAGTTTATTCTCGGTAACAATAAAAGATACATTAAAATAGATTATTTCAAATGTGACAGCTCCAAGAAAAACTTGGGATCAAACCTGATATGATGCCAGGACTGCCCAAAAGGAATTAAGACTAAAAACTGATACATAGTAGAATCAAACATAAAACAAACATATATGATTGCTTATCTTAATACTAGAAAATCTACAAGAAGAGCTCAACTTTTAGAAATCCCTTGTCCCAAAGTAGCATTAGAGGAATCAATATGTAGAACAATTCATATAGACTTAGTAACTATACAATATGATAGAAGGCAACTGGAAGAAGTAGCAATTGAGAACTGGGAGGAAAAGCTTATTAAAAAGAATATCAAAGAAGGCATATATTAAACCCATCTAATTGAAATACTTAGATGTAATAAGGGGAATAATAACAGTAATACAATGATCTTTTATTCTGATGGATCCCTTGTAAATTATGGAAATGAAAATATGAAGATGGGTACAGTATGGATACAAATTGGAGAAGTAGGAAGAGAAAGCAAGTTTCAAACAGGGATAGCTGATTGATCTTCGTCTACAAGAGCAGAACTAGTAGCGATAGTTACTATATTACTAGTAGTACCAGTTAATAGCAAGGTTAAGATTCACATTGATAGTCAAGCCTGCATTTTCAAATGGAAAACTATGAAAATGAGAATCACAAAAAAACCCACAAAAGATGGTTAAAGGAACAAAATTGGTCCTTGTGGATATGAATCTTGAGCCTAGTAAAGAAAAAAAGATTACATCTAAATCTTATCAAGGTTAAAGCATACTCTAATATTCAATATAATGAGAAAGCAAACATTTTAGCCAAATAAGCATTAAAGTTTCCAACAATAGAATGGCAAGATCTGGACTCACTTAAGATTATTACTAAAATCAAATGGCAAGATATAGTTTTGAATACTTCAATAAGGCAGTTTGTTAAAAAAACCAATGCCAAAATAATAACGTACCAATGGATAACACAAAATAGAATAGACAAAAAGTGGGGTTATCAAATCCAAGACCAGCACAGGCATACATGGGACCTAGTTTAGGAACAAATGAATAATGGGCACACATGGAATACTTTCTTCAAAGGATCACAAAGAAAAAGTTTTCTTTTTAAAATGATCAGCGATGGGCTACCCACGTTAACAAAGCTAGCTACAAGAAATCAGACTTATATAAGCAAATAAAATGTCTCACATGTGAATAGCAGGAAGAGACAATAGAACACTTGCTAGAATGTCCAGTATATAAAACTCAGTGACAAGAAACCTGGCAGAAGAGTATGAAAGATATGATGCAAGGTTTCAACAAACTCCTGGCAGATAGGAAAAAGATGTCAGAAGAAAAAGAGATAAGTCTAGCAGTTAATGACAGAATGGAAAGAGAAATGAATAAGAAAATAGCTCAACTAGTGAAAAGGATCTCAAACACTGGTCGGGATATACTTAGCTTCTGTATGGAACTGATTGAAAAAGATCTAATGAATAAGATAGTAGACTCGAAGTGCTATGGAAAGAGAATCAGTAAAGAAGCAAGAAAGTGGATAATGAAGATATAGAAAAAAACACGTAATTACTTTAGAAAGAAAATTTGAAATGTTAGATGTGAAAAGGTGATAGAGTGGGAACGGATATTGGGAATCAACAGAGGTAACAAGATCAAAAGGCCGACACATCTGTAGAGACAAAGAAACAGGGCCAAGGTACCAGAAAATCGATCATACCAAGTATTATTAAAGGAAGAAGAATTAGAAAATACGATGCTCAAACAGATTCTGAGAGAAGGGATAAAATATGGAATGAAATGGTTGGGTTTTAATCTCTGACAGAACTCAAAAGAGTGATCTGCAGTAGTGATCTGCAAGCAATTATGTTAAAAGTTGAAAGGGTATTTATCTGAACTTCTAACGGAGTAATAAATTACTTCTGAAGTTGCACTTAGAAAGGTAAAACAACCAAGATGAGTGAGTTAGTTAAAGAATTAGCTTTAGCATCTCATGTTATATGTACAGCTTACGAATGTTTAATAAAGTATATGTAATTAGCCTAACAGAAGGCAAAAAAAAAAAATAGATATAAATATATAAAATAAAATTTTTACAATTAAAACTTTTTCCACTAATCCCTAGTTTCCTTAAAAATTTTCTTTTTTGATAATATTTTTGAAAATCAAGAAGCCAGTCTCCAATATCTAAGAAATATATAGTTTAAAAATAACAATAGCTTGCCATCAAGCTTTAAAGATACTGTACTTATTTGTAAAATAATTATAGAATAAGTATCAAAGAAAACTATCACAATATAGTTTTTCTATATAGAGAAAAGAAAACTTCCAGAAAACTAATTCACAGTAATCTCTTGGAAATCCAACATCAACTCCACAAAGCTCTCAGCCAGGTCAGTGCAGATTAATACCTTTTTTGATACTAAGAGAAGTACTACAGTTAATAATTTCAACCAATAAATTAGTTAAAAGCTCAGAGTTCATAACACCTAGGAGAATGTTCAAGCCTCAATTACTTAATAGTAGAAAGTGATATAAATAACACAACAATACTTCATATTTTGAATCATATAATGCAAACACATTACATCTGTCAATTTGAATAGCAACACATTTCCATGTCTAATAAATAACTTGTTTATTTGTTTTCACTTTATACTTACACATAATAGTAGTTATTAACAACATAATAGATATAAAAATAATAACACAGCTTATAATCAACAGATTAATACCTTGTTTACATATTTGTACTTTATACTTATACTTGATAGTAACTATTAACAATATAATAGATCTAAAAATAGTAACAAAGCTTGCAATCAATAGATCTACAACTTGTTTATGTATTTATACTTTAGACTTATATATAAGAGTAGCTATCAATAATATAATATATCTAAAATAATAATACAACTTACAATCAATAGATTACACTTTATTTACATAAACAAGAGTAAATAAACAAAACAAACAAAAAAATAAACAAGTATTATCTAAATAAACAAGAAATGATTATCAAATAACTTAAGAAACTATAACACTATTCAAAACAACATTCAATAAAACATAACAATATTGTATATAGCAATATATATATATATATATATATATATTTTAGTATATAACAATCTATTATTCATATCATATAATTAACATATCTATGAGAAAATATAAACTCTTATAGGTCACTAAGAAAAAAAAAGCACATATCATTGAAACTTTAGTTCAACTAATAAATAAGTATAATCAACAAAGAAAATTATAGGCTTTACAAACCTTCTTGAATATTACTTCATTTCAAGAAACCATTACAAATCCAGTTTCAGGTTCAACTAGATACTCGATTATTGATAGTATTATCACTAGAATTCTAGACATTGATCACATTACCTTCATCAAAGTTAATGTTCTTAGACAATATATCCTTTACTTATTGATTATAGGATAAGAAAAAAAAGAAGATTTTTTGGTTTCTTTTTTAAAAGACAAATATCTGGATATAATAAAACAGGTAGAACAAATACAATACACCTTACAACTATTGTCAACAAATCAATAAATAGTTGAAAATGATTTTTCTACTGTCAACCTATCCAATTCACCTCTTAGGTATCAGATAGAGACAGAGAACTAGTGCAGGAAAACATCAAGTTAGACTTCTAACGTGATATGCAAAAGTTCCTAATTTGGACAATAATAAATGAAGAGATTTATTACTGGTAATTTAGACAGGAGAGGGAGGACAATAATTTCAGATTAAAGGTAATTTTATTGTTGGATAAATCCTGAGGAGTCTCCAGAGGAAGAATTTCCTCCTTTAAAAACATAATTGAGTTATATGATATTTGAAAATATAAACTAAGATAAATAATAGTAATAGTTATACTATTAATTTTACTGGACTATTAAGCTATTTTATTTTGAACAGAACTCAAATATCCTTCGAAAATAATAGTTACATGTGATAAATTAGGACTACAGAATATTCTAGAGTACTTTATGCTAAGTTTGCTAATAGCAAATCGACTATCAATATTCTAGAAGTGTTCTAGAAGATCTTTACTTTCAGGTGACCAAAAGGATCATGATATGTTGATCTGAGGTACTGGGATCATCCTGAGTACTAGAGAGATCATATGGTGAAATTTTATAGTTCAACACTACTAATAATTTGTCTGATAAGACAATAGCTATGAAAGTTCAAATAATCATACCAATTGAAATCCTGATTATCACTGAAATTGAAATAAAAGACAAAAAATTAGAAGAAAAAATTGAAATGGATTCATTGATAAAAAAATTAGAGGAAATAATATAGCTAAACAGCAAATATATATAACAAGAAATAGGAAAACATCTAGCATTAATCCATACTATATCAAGAAAAATAGAGATTTCAAAATAGATGTATTTACCTCAAGACTTCCAAAAGAAACTGAAATAGAACAAATAGCATATTTTCAAAATATATTAAAACTCTTATTCCTTCACAAAGAATTTTATCAATGGTAATACTTGGACAACATTCTGTTGTGAAGAAAAAAAAGATACATTAAGATGTCTTGAAATAATCAATAGAAAGGAAGAAGACAATTTTACTATCATATCTCTAAAAATGGATAAATGATTAAGCTCCAGCCAATCACTAAACAAAAAAGTGTTCCAGAAAACAAAAAAGAAAAAAGAAATATTACTGGTAGTTACTTTGATAAATATTGATCAAAACTATTTATATCAAGAAATCATGACAGTTCCCAATCAATATAGTCAAACAACAAATATCCATATTTATAACTACTTATAGTCATAACACAAAATTAAAGTAAAATATTTTCTTATGACTTCTAGTAATACAATAGGTCTTGTATTTATGAGATCATATTTCCATGGCTTTGATTTTACCATTGGATAGATATAGTTTTGTTTTCAATCAGTAGGTATTGTCTGCCATTTTAGAAAAATGTTTAATATTTTTCTTAAATATTTTTTTCCTTTATAGCTTAGTCTTTTTAATATTTTATAGCTGATTTGTGATTTTCTTGGAATCATGTTATTGAAAAGCATTCAAAATATTTCACTCAATTCTTTTTGTTAAATGGAATCTAGAAAATTTTTATATTACTATATTTTAATATAGTTCTTGGGATTGTATTTTTTTTTCAATCATTAGTAAGGTTATCAAAGTTGACCTTTTGCTTTCTAAAGGTTTCTTGATAATATTTTTTAATTTTTTAGATCTTTTTTTTTTTTAACTTTGACCCTAACCAAAACTATTTTAATACACTTTTTTTCTGTTAATTCATTTACTATTCTTCTTTGATTATTTTGCAGATTTTCATATCTTTGTTCTAAAATTATTTTAATTGTATCTCTAGCCTTTCTTGTTTCAAAATTCTGATAGATAAATTTAAGATCTTCTATTGTATTTTGTATATTCTTTTTCAATAGTATCTATGGAATATTTAGATTACTATATTGGATACAACAGTTTTCAATTTGATAATTAGGTTGTGAGTTTTGTTATATTTTTCTATAGCTTCACTAAGAATCTATAACTTGTCTAAATTATTAAAAAACTTTATTTTTTTGAAGAGTGTCCTTAATTGTAATACTTTTTTATATTTAATTAACTCTGGACTATATCTATAGTACTTATTCTTATAATAGATATATTTTTATTGCAAATTTGTTAAAGACTACCTTGTTAACTAGCTTTTCAAATATCTTTTATATCTTGTTTACTTGAACTTCCTTTGCATTTTTTTTATTTTTCTTGTAATAAGAAATCTAATATTGTTTTGAACTTGTAATTCAGACTGTTATCAAATACCTACTATTTTTTTTTTTTTGCTGGCTTAGTCTCCAGTTGATCTTTATTAAAACTTTTACTTTAATATTACATTGTATTATCTGTTTCAAAGTTCTCTAAACTTTATAAACTATACTAGCATATATGTTAGGAATTTAGAAAAAGATATCTCCTAGTTCAGATTTCCAGTGGATCTCCATGGCCTATTGCCTCCCTTTTAGGAAACTAATTTGTCTAGGCTGAGTTAGTACCATTTTCCTTATTTTTCAAATTGAAAAGGAAATTTAAAGTTCTCTGTTTTTTTCAGTCCAGATTGACTAACATTTTTGGTTTCCGGATAGGATTCCTTGTTGCATTTTGACTCCACTAGCCCTTTGCTTTTTTGTTGGTTCTTGTTATCCCCTGAGATATTTATTATTTGATTAGAACTTCACATCACTACTTCCAAATTGCTCTTGTAATTTCCTGAATTGTTTCGATGCATCTCACTATAATTAGTTTGACTTTCTTTTTGAAAATCCTTGCCCAACAATGAATTATTTTGACTATGTTGCTGAAAATTAAGCTTCTGATTAATATTTGTGTCCAGATGTCGATTTTTTCTTTTTTGGCCTTCCTAATCTATTCTTGAACCCAGAACTTGTTTTGTTTTTCTCTACTTTGAAGAAAGAGCCTATTGTTTCTACCATATATTTGCCGAAGTCAAAATTATTCTTCCTGTATATATATATATACATTTGGTCTTTCAAAGCTATCTTGTACCTAACACAAAGACCAGATTTGTAAAGGTCTCCTCTTCATTCTTTGAGCTTGGCCATGGTTTGCATTTCTTAAGTTTATGATTTTAACTTGAAAGTTTTTTGTTGGTGATCTTCAAAACTTGTGGCTTCTGTATAACCTTCTGTAATCTCAGAAAGTTAACTGTTGCATCCCAGTCTATTATATCACAGTATGGATCTATGTCTTGATTTTTTTCCAGGTAGCATCATTCCATAATTTGCTCATTCCAGAAATAGTTTTGAACTGCTTCTCTACTGTTGAAGTTAGTTATCTGCTCCTTGTACATTAGTTTGAGTACAGTTTTATTAATAGAAGTGATTTTCAGTTTGGTTATCTGCCATTTTTGTCTTGCTCTTTTAGCTTCTACATTCACCATAGTATGTTTGTGTGTTTTGTTTCTTCTAATTTTTTTGATATGAAGTTTCAGGCTTTTGATGCGAACAAAGTCTTTTGTGTATTTTATCAGCTGTGCTATTTTTCTTTTGTTTTTTTTAGCTTTCATGGCTGTTGCAATTATCTGGCTATCCATATGAATCGTTACCTCTATTTCTGCCGGGAGTGATACCAGTGCAGCTATAATTGCATTTAGCTCTGCCTCATTTGATGTTGTCTTCCTAAGGATTTTGAAGACTATTATATTTGTCCCCTCCCTTGTCAAAAAGTTGGTTATGTGAAAAGCAATTGTGTAGAAATTCCTGTAGCAACTTGTGTCCATTGTTATTCTAACTTTCTGCCACCTCTCTATTCCATTTTGCAGGTGTCTGATCCTTTTTATACTAATGTTGTCCTTGATTCATCAATCATACTTGTTTACATGTATAGAATCTGAGATATAAATATCTTTTAGTTCAGTAGTAGAATTATTCTTGCAATGAGAGAGCCTCGTTTTGATGCTATCTGGAAATGAGAGAAGCTTGATTACCTTGCATGTTTTTCATTTGACATGACTTGTTTACTGCTCCCAATGATTGCTAATATATCTTTGCTTGGGAGATTTATTATGCAAATATTCTCACTTTTACTCATATTATTGTCATATCCTAGACATGTCTTTAAGTAGAAGGAGGGACTGTCCTTGATATAGTGTCTTGCTGTAATTGTATTTGTACCTTTCTTTTTCAATTTCTCTATATGAAGTTCTTCCTCTACTATGTTTTTTAACATCATTATTCAGATATGCTTATTCTTTTTCAGATTTCTACTGCTCATCTTGTCAACCCAAGTCATACCATGAAATAAATTTGTGCCAGTATAGAGATTGGTTAACCTGGTTGTGTAGTTTGGATGTGTCATGCTTGTGGTAAGCTTGTTAATTATATCTTCATAAAAGTGTGGTTGTCTTTCTTATGCTTTTCATCTGTTGATTTGGTATACTTGATCTTGTTATTGATGAATTGCTCTATCCACCTTAGGTCCTAGCTCTAAACTTATTCCTGTGTTTCTCAAACCAGTGAGGGTCCATAACTGTTTCTAGAGACTTCAGGTCCAACTCTGATGTTTTGTATACTTTTTCTATGGTTCTAAAGGAAAATCATATTTGTATATTAATGAGTATATTCAGTAGAAAGTTCATGCCTACTGGATATGTTTTTGGACATGACCTCCAAATGCTTATATCTGATTAAGCTGTTCATTAAAGGTTATTTATTCTTTCTTTGTATAATCACCCTGCATAGTTTGTTACTGAATATAGTTTCTTTAGCAATGTGATGTATTTTTGGAGTATACGTGCTTTTATATTGAAGACATTATATTCCAGGTCACTATGTAAGGTACAATTAGGAGCTGAAGTAGCAAAACCCATTTTATGTTTAAGATTCTCCTAAGCTTTCTGTCCATGTTATCCGTTTTCATCTTCAAAAGATATAAGTCCTATATCAAATATTCCATTTTTGGCAAAATCACATGGCTGATTAGATATTGGGCTTGTTTATCTGTTACTTTCTTTCAGAGTAAGTGGCCAGCAAGGTTGAATATTATCTGGCTAATCAGATTTGTTTGATGCTTCTTTTTCCCATCCCTGTCAAACTAGATACCCAAGTATCTAACTGTTTCCTGGGCAAATCCAATTTTTTATCCTCAAAAGTTATTTCTGATGCATTTTTGTAGTTGATTATGAGGAGCTCTGACCTTTCCGGATTAACTTTAACTTGTATGAGATTGTAGAAGAAGCTGGCTGCAGTTAGGATGGCTTCTAGTTGTTTCAGCTATCCATGCTATATCATCCATATATGCTATCACTTATGTGCTTGTAGTACTTTGAGATATTCTGAGTTGAGTCCTATCATACATTTTTGTCGAGCTACCATATCCTTACATTTTGCTGATCCTATATATTAGTGAATCATAATATATGTACCAGAAAAGTGGTAATATTGCATTTCCTTGGTCAATTCCATTTCTAACTTCATATGGATCTGTAATCCCAACACCAGTGATGATGGTATATTTTCTATCCTTAAAACCCTTCATTATAATATTTATAAGTTTTCCTGGGAATTTAATCCTTCTTATAACCTTCACCAGGATGGTTAGGTCCACATTATCATACACTTTACTCATATTCTAAAAGAAAATTCACAGTTCTTTACTATTCTCTCTTGTGTTTTCGATGACTGTATTTATTTCAAAGATAGGTTTCATTATACTCATTTCCGGCAAGACTGTCCAGTTGCATTTTGACAGGATCTTATTTCTTGTGAATACATTAGAAAGCCTGTTCATTAAACCTTTCGTAAATCTTTTCTTGATTGATTCCAGGAGTGTTATGGGTCAAACCTTTATTAGGTCCTTGCTCCAGTTATATGTTTTTTGGAATTAGGTAGATATGCCTTCCTTCCATTTCTATAGTAACAGACTGGAGTGGAGAATTACATTGAAAAGGTCTTTGACTCTCCTTACTGCCTTTGGGTCCAGGTGCTAAAATGCTATATATGGAATTTGTAAAGGGCCCAGGGCTATAATGTCTCTTATTTCTTGTAGAAAAAAGTCTATTATTGCTTCTATATGCCATTTCTCATTCATATGTTGAAGGGGTTCATATTATTTTACCATTCCTGTAGAATTTACTAAGGCTGAGGCCTCTTGATCCAGTTTTCAAAGTGATAACAAACTCGTGATCTTATTTCTTCCTCCTCCAAAACAATGTTAGGCTTTTCATTATTCAGGATTAATTTATCGAGTCTAATTTTCCTTTTTTTCTCTTTAGAAAGCTGTCTATTATCTTTTTCTTATTCAGTGTAAACCAAGTTAGGCAGTTGATAGTGGCCTCTCGAATTTTCTTGCTAGTTGCTATGCATAGCTGTTTATGCAATATGTTTTTGATGCTTTTGATTACTTTCACTACTAAGGTTTTCACAGCCTTGAAATCTTCTGGGGTAATGAGTTCTTTGGAAAGTACAATACCATTCTTCTCAATCAACCCATGGATTCTTGTCAGGCTTTTTTCTCCAATTTTTCTTTGTTCCCCTTCAATCAGCAGCTTTTTGAGCTGGCAAAGCCCGATTGCTGTGGTTGAGGCAATCCTGTTGCATCTCTCTTGCTTGTTATATGAGTGGATCTGTGTTTTCTTGAATTATCTAATGTGCACGCTCATCACACTCAGGATGGTTTCCCTTAGACTGTAATATATTTTATTAATATTCCCGTGTTGGTCAGTTCCCTCATTAGAATGGTTTATCATATTTTCTATTTGTTTCGTTCACTTCTTACACCTCACTGGCTCCATATTTGCCCAGTTATATTTTGCATTGAGCATTTTCTATACATTTTTTTTCTATCTCTAGAGGGAAATGCTAGGTGTATTTTGGCAAATGTGATACCATAATCACTCTCATATAACTACTTGTATTTATTCATAATTCTGACTACCAATAGTTCTAAATGTCCATTCTGTATTACCCAAATTTGATTGATTCTGCTTATTATTGTTAAGTCCATTTTCCATATATATTTCCTCTTCTGTAGGTTAGCCATATAGAAAGTATCAATAAATGCATAATCTTTCATATCCTTAATGAGAGTACTGTTAAATAACATTCTGTTCTCAAATCGGTAATACTTGTTCAAGAATCTGTTTATATAGGGCATATCTATGTTGTTCAAGTCTTCTATGACCAAAACTTTCCCGTTGAATTTGTAGCTGGGCTGAGCCATCTGGTTATTGTCCTTTTGAACATGGATCTCTCAGAAGCTTTTACAGAAGAGTATATTCCTATTATTCTAATGTACTTCTTGTATAAAAAGATTATGTCATGCAGAATAGCTCTTCCCTAGATTGTTTCTTTTCTTACAATTCTTCTTGCAAGTTGATGTTTGAGAGCCACTTCTACTCCTGTTTCTTGTTTCTGATTTGTGTTAGTCCAGTAGTACTCATATGTTTCAGTCTTCCAGTGTTTGGTTATCTGATCAGATAACCAAACACTGGAAGACTGAAACATATGAGTACTACTGGACTAACACAAATCAGAAACAAGAAACAGGAGTAGAAGTGGCTCTCAAACATCAACTTGCAAGAAGAATTGTAAGAAAAGAAACAATCTAGGGAAGAGCTATTCTGCATGACATAATCTTTTTATACAAGAAGTACATTAGAATAATAGGAATATACTCTTCTGTAAAAGCTTCTGAGAGATCCATGTTCAAAAGGACAATAACCAGATGGCTCAGCCCAGCTACAAATTCAACGGGAAAGTTTTGGTCATAGAAGACTTGAACAACATAGATATGCCCTATATAAACAGATTCTTGAACAAGTATTACCGATTTGAGAACAGAATGTTATTTAACAGTACTCTCATTAAGGATATGAAAGATTATGCATTTATTGATACTTTCTATATGGCTAACCTACAGAAGAGGAAATATATATGGAAAATGGACTTAACAATAATAAGCAGAATCAATCAAATTTGGGTAATACAGAATGGACATTTAGAACTATTGGTAGTCAGAATTATGAATAAATACAAGTAGTTATATGAGAGTGATTATGGTATCACATTTGCCAAAATACACCTAGCATTTCCCTCTAGAGATAGAAAAAAAATGTATAGAAAATGCTCAATGCAAAATATAACTGGGCAAATATGGAGCCAGTGAGGTGTAAGAAGTGAACGAAACAAATAGAAAATATGATAAACCATTCTAATGAGGGAACTGACCAACACGGGAATATTAATAAAATATATTACAGTCTAAGGGAAACCATCCTGAGTGTGATGAGCGTGCACATTAGATAATTCAAGAAAACACAGATCCACTCATATAACAAGCAAGAGAGATGCAACAGGATTGCCTCAACCACAGCAATCGGGCTTTGCCAGCTCAAAAAGCTGCTGATTGAAGGGGAACAAAGAAAAATTGGAGAAAAAAGCCTGACAAGAATCCATGGGTTGATTGAGAAGAATGGTATTGTACTTTCCAAAGAACTCATTACCCCAGAAGATTTCAAGGCTGTGAAAACCTTAGTAGTGAAAGTAATCAAAAGCATCAAAAACATATTGCATAAACAGCTATGCATAGCAACTAGCAAGAAAATTCGAGAGGCCACTATCAACTGCCTAACTTGGTTTACACTGAATAAGAAAAAGATAATAGACAGCTTTCTAAAGAGAAAAAAAGGAAAATTAGACTCGATAAATTAATCCTGAATAATGAAAAGCCTAACATTGTTTTGGAGGAGGAAGAAATAAGATCACGAGTTTGTTATCACTTTGAAAACTGGATCAAGAGGCCTCAGCCTTAGTAAATTCTACAGGAATGGTAAAATAATATGAACCCCTTCAACATATGAATGAGAAATGGCATATAGAAGCAATAATAGACTTTTTTCTACAAGAAATAAGAGACATTATAGCCCTGGGCCCTTTACAAATTCCATATATAGCATTTTAGCACCTGGACCCAAAGGCAGTAAGGAGAGTCAAAGACCTTTTCAATGTAATTCTCCACTCCAGTCTGTTACTATAGAAATGGAAGGAAGGCATATCTACCTAATTCCAAAAAACATATAACTGGAGCAAGGACCTAATAAAGGTTTGACCCATAACACTCCTGGAATCAATCAAGAAAAGATTTACGAAAGGTTTAATGAACAGGCTTTCTAATGTATTCACAAGAAATAAGATCCTGTCAAAATGCAACTGGACAGTCTTGCCGGAAATGAGTATAATGAAACCTATCTTTGAAATAAATACAGTCATCGAAAACACAAGAGAGAATAGTAAAGAACTGTGAATTTTCTTTTAGAATATGAGTAAAGTGTATGATAATGTGGACCTAACCATCCTGGTGAAGGTTATAAGAAGGATTAAATTCCCAGGAAAACTTATAAATATTATAATGAAGGGTTTTAAGGATAGAAAATATACCATCATCACTGGTGTTGGGATTACAGATCCATATGAAGTTAGAAATGGAATTGACCAAGGAAATGCAATATTACCACTTTTCTGGTACATATATTATGATTCACTAATATATAGGATCAGCAAAATGTAAGGATATGGTAGCTCGACAAAAATGTATGATAGGACTCAACTCAGAATATCTCAAAGTACTACAAGCACATAAGTGATAGCATATATGGATGATATAGCATGGATAGCTGAAACAACTAGAAGCCATCCTAACTGCAGCCAGCTTCTTCTACAATCTCATACAAGTTAAAGTTAATCCGGAAAGGTCAGAGCTCCTCATAATCAACTACAAAAATGCATCAGAAATAACTTTTGAGGATAAAAAATTGGATTTGCCCAGGAAACAGTTAGATACTTGGGTATCTAGTTTGACAGGGATGGGAAAAAGAAGCATCAAACAAATCTGATTAGCCAGATAATATTCAACCTTGCTGGCCACTTACTCTGAAAGAAAGTAACAGATAAACAAGCCCAATATCTAATCAGCCATGTGATTTTGCCAAAAATGGAATATTTGATATAGGACTTATATCTTTTGAAGATGAAAACGGATAACATGGACAGAAAGCTTAGGAGAATCTTAAACATAAAATGGGTTTTGCTACTTCAGCTCCTAATTGTACCTTACATAGTGACCTGGAATATAATGTCTTCAATATAAAAGCACGTATACTCCAAAAATACATCACATTGCTAAAGAAACTATATTCAGTAACAAACTATGCAGGGTGATTATACAAAGAAAGAATAAATAACCTTTAATGAACAGCTTAATCAGATATAAGCATTTGGAGGTCATGTCCAAAAACATATCCAGTAGGCATGAACTTTCTACTGAATATACTCATTAATATACAAATATGATTTTCCTTTAGAACCATAGAAAAAGTATACAAAACATCAGAGTTGGACCTGAAGTCTCTAGAAACAGTTATGGACCCTCACTGGTTTGAGAAACACAGGAATAAGTTTAGAGCTAGGACCTAAGGTGGATAGAGCAATTCATCAATAACAAGATCAAGTATACCAAATCAACAGATGAAAAGCATAAGAAAGACAACCACACTTTTATGAAGATATAATTAACAAGCTTACCACAAGCATGACACATCCAAACTACACAACCAGGTTAACCAATCTCTATACTGGCACAAATTTATTTCATGGTATGACTTGGGTTGACAAGATGAGCAGTAGAAATCTGAAAAAGAATAAGCATATCTGAATAATGATGTTAAAAAACATAGTAGAGGAAGAACTTCATATAGAGAAATTGAAAAAGAAAGGTACAAATACAATTACAGCAAGACACTATATCAAGGACAGTCCCTCCTTCTACTTAAAGACATGTCTAGGATATGACAATAATATGAGTAAAAGTGAGAATATTTGCATAATAAATCTCCCAAGCAAAGATATATTAGCAATCATTGGGAGCAGTAAACAAGTCATGTCAAATGAAAAACATGCAAGGTAATCAAGCTTCTCTCATTTCCAGATAGCATCAAAACGAGGCTCTCTCATTGCAAGAATAATTCTACTACTGAACTAAAAGATATTTATATCTCAGATTCTATACATGTAAACAAGTATGATTGATGAATCAAGGACAACATTAGTATAAAAAGGATCAGACACCTGCAAAATGGAATAGAGAGGTGGCAGAAAGTTAGAATAACAATGGACACAAGTTGCTACAGGAATTTCTACACAATTGCTTTTCACATAACCAACTTTTTGACAAGGGAGGGGACAAATATAATAGTCTTCAAAATCCTTAGGAAGACAACATCAAATGAGGCAGAGCTAAATGCAATTATAGCTGCACTGGTATCACTCCCGGCAGAAATAGAGGTAACGATTCATATGGATAGCCAGATAATTGCAACAGCCATGAAAGCTAAAAAAAACAAAAGAAAAATAGCACAGCTGATAAAATACACAAAAGACTTTGTTCGCATCAAAAGCCTGAAACTTCATATCAAAAAAATTAGAAGAAACAAAACACACAAACATACTATGGTGAATGTAGAAGCTAAAAGAGCAAGACAAAAATGGCAGATAACCAAACTGAAAATCACTTCTATTAATAAAACTGTACTCAAACTAATGTACAAGGAGCAGATAACTAACTTCAACAGTAGAGAAGCAGTTCAAAACTATTTCTGGAATGAGCAAATTATGGAATGATGCTACCTGGAAAAAAATCAAGACATAGATCCATACTGTGATATAATAGACTGGGATGCAACAGTTAACTTTCTGAGATTACAGAAGGTTATACAGAAGCCACAAGTTTTGAAGATCACCAACAAAAAACTTTCAAGTTAAAATCATAAACTTAAGAAATGCAAACCATGGCCAAGCTCAAAGAATGAAGAGGAGACCTTTACAAATCTGGTCTTTGTGTTAGGTACAAGATAGCTTTGAAAGACCAAATGTATATATATATATACAGGAAGAATAATTTTGACTTCGGCAAATATATGGTAGAAACAATAGGCTCTTTCTTCAAAGTAGAGAAAAACAAAACAAGTTCTGGGTTCAAGAATAGATTAGGAAGGCCAAAAAAGAAAAAATCGACATCTGGACACAAATATTAATCAGAAGCTTAATTTTCAGCAACATAGTCAAAATAATTCATTGTTGGGCAAGGATTTTCAAAAAGAAAGTCAAACTAATTATAGTGAGATGCATCGAAACAATTCAGGAAATTACAAGAGCAATTTGGAAGTAGTGATGTGAAGTTCTAATCAAATAATAAATATCTCAGGGGATAACAAGAACCAACAAAAAAGCAAAGGGCTAGTGGAGTCAAAATGCAACAAGGAATCCTATCCGGAAACCAAAAATGTTAGTCAATCTGGACTGAAAAAAACAGAGAACTTTAAATTTCCTTTTCAATTTGAAAAATAAGGAAAATGGTACTAACTCAGCCTAGACAAATTAGTTTCCTAAAAGGGAGGCAATAGGCCATGGAGATCCACTGGAAATCTGAACTAGGAGATATCTTTTTCTAAATTCCTAACATATATGCTAGTATAGTTTATAAAGTTTAGAGAACTTTGAAACAGATAATACAATGTAATATTAAAGTAAAAGTTTTAATAAAGATCAACTGGAGACTAAGCCAGCAAAAAAAAAAAAATAGTAGGTATTTGATAACAGTCTGAATTACAAGTTCAAAACAATATTAGATTTCTTATTACAAGAAAAATAAAAAAAATGCAAAGGAAGTTCAAGTAAACAAGATATAAAAGATATTTGAAAAGCTAGTTAACAAGGTAGTCTTTAACAAATTTGCAATAAAAATATATCTATTATAAGAATAAGTACTATAGATATAGTCCAGAGTTAATTAAATATAAAAAAGTATTACAATTAAGGACACTCTTCAAAAAAATAAAGTTTTTTAATAATTTAGACAAGTTATAGATTCTTAGTGAAGCTATAGAAAAATATAACAAAACTCACAACCTAATTATCAAATTGAAAACTGTTGTATCCAATATAGTAATCTAAATATTCCATAGATACTATTGAAAAAGAATATACAAAATACAATAGAAGATCTTAAATTTATCTATCAGAATTTTGAAACAAGAAAGGCTAGAGATACAATTAAAATAATTTTAGAACAAAGATATGAAAATCTGCAAAATAATCAAAGAAGAATAGTAAATGAATTAACAGAAAAAAAGTGTATTAAAATAGTTTTGGTTAGGGTCAAAGTTAAAAAAAAAAAAGATCTAAAAAATTAAAAAATATTATCAAGAAACCTTTAGAAAGCAAAAGGTCAACTTTGATAACCTTACTAATGATTGAAAAAAAAATACAATCCCAAGAACTATATTAAAATATAGTAATATAAAAATTTTCTAGATTCCATTTAACAAAAAGAATTGAGTGAAATATTTTGAATGCTTTTCAATAACATGATTCCAAGAAAATCACAAATCAGCTATAAAATATTAAAAAGACTAAGCTATAAAGGAAAAAAATATTTAAGAAAAATATTAAACATTTTTCTAAAATGGCAGACAATACCTACTGATTGAAAACAAAACTATATCTATCCAATGGTAAAATCAAAGCCATGGAAATATGATCTCATAAATACAAGACCTATTGTATTACTAGAAGTCATAAGAAAATATTTTACTTTAATTTTGTGTTATGACTATAAGTAGTTATAAATATGGATATTTGTTGTTTGACTATATTGATTGGGAACTGTCATGATTTCTTGATATAAATAGTTTTGATCAATATTTATCAAAGTAACTACCAGTAATATTTCTTTTTTCTTTTTTGTTTTCTGGAACACTTTTTTGTTTAGTGATTGGCTGGAGCTTAATCATTTATCCATTTTTAGAGATATGATAGTAAAATTGTCTTCTTCCTTTCTATTGATTATTTCAAGACATCTTAATGTATCTTTTTTTTCTTCACAACAGAATGTTGTCCAAGTATTACCATTGATAAAATTCTTTGTGAAGGAATAAGAGTTTTAATATATTTTGAAAATATGCTATTTGTTCTATTTCAGTTTCTTTTGGAAGTCTTGAGGTAAATACATCTATTTTGAAATCTCTATTTTTCTTGATATAGTATGGATTAATGCTAGATGTTTTCCTATTTCTTGTTATATATATTTGCTGTTTAGCTATATTATTTCCTCTAATTTTTTTATCAATGAATCCATTTCAATTTTTTCTTCTAATTTTTTGTCTTTTATTTCAATTTCAGTGATAATCAGGATTTCAATTGGTATGATTATTTGAACTTTCATAGCTATTGTCTTATCAGACAAATTATTAGTAGTGTTGAACTATAAAATTTCACCATATGATCTCTCTAGTACTCAGGATGATCCCAGTACCTCAGATCAACATATCATGATCCTTTTGGTCACCTGAAAGTAAAGATCTTCTAGAACACTTCTAGAATATTGATAGTCGATTTGCTATTAGCAAACTTAGCATAAAGTACTCTAGAATATTCTGTAGTCCTAATTTATCACATGTAACTATTATTTTCGAAGGATATTTGAGTTCTGTTCAAAATAAAATAGCTTAATAGTCCAGTAAAATTAATAGTATAACTATTACTATTATTTATCTTAGTTTATATTTTCAAATATCATATAACTCAATTATGTTTTTAAAGGAGGAAATTCTTCCTCTGGAGACTCCTCAGGATTTATCCAACAATAAAATTACCTTTAATCTGAAATTATTGTCCTCCCTCTCCTGTCTAAATTACCAGTAATAAATCTCTTCATTTATTATTGTCCAAATTAGGAACTTTTGCATATCACGTTAGAAGTCTAACTTGATGTTTTCCTGCACTAGTTCTCTGTCTCTATCTGATACCTAAGAGGTGAATTGGATAGGTTGACAGTAGAAAAATCATTTTCAACTATTTATTGATTTGTTGACAATAGTTGTAAGGTGTATTGTATTTGTTCTACCTGTTTTATTATATCCAGATATTTGTCTTTTAAAAAAGAAACCAAAAAATCTTCTTTTTTTTCTTATCCTATAATCAATAAGTAAAGGATATATTGTCTAAGAACATTAACTTTGATGAAGGTAATGTGATCAATGTCTAGAATTCTAGTGATAATACTATCAATAATCGAGTATCTAGTTGAACCTGAAACTGGATTTGTAATGGTTTCTTGAAATGAAGTAATATTCAAGAAGGTTTGTAAAGCCTATAATTTTCTTTGTTGATTATACTTATTTATTAGTTGAACTAAAGTTTCAATGATATGTGCTTTTTTTTTCTTAGTGACCTATAAGAGTTTATATTTTCTCATAGATATGTTAATTATATGATATGAATAATAGATTGTTATATACTAAAATATATATATATATATATATATATATTGCTATATACAATATTGTTATGTTTTATTGAATGTTGTTTTGAATAGTGTTATAGTTTCTTAAGTTATTTGATAATCATTTCTTGTTTATTTAGATAATACTTGTTTATTTTTTTGTTTGTTTTGTTTATTTACTCTTGTTTATGTAAATAAAGTGTAATCTATTGATTGTAAGTTGTATTATTATTTTAGATATATTATATTATTGATAGCTACTCTTATATATAAGTCTAAAGTATAAATACATAAACAAGTTGTAGATCTATTGATTGCAAGCTTTGTTACTATTTTTAGATCTATTATATTGTTAATAGTTACTATCAAGTATAAGTATAAAGTACAAATATGTAAACAAGGTATTAATCTGTTGATTATAAGCTGTGTTATTATTTTTATATCTATTATGTTGTTAATAACTACTATTATGTGTAAGTATAAAGTGAAAACAAATAAACAAGTTATTTATTAGACATGGAAATGTGTTGCTATTCAAATTGACAGATGTAATGTGTTTGCATTATATGATTCAAAATATGAAGTATTGTTGTGTTATTTATATCACTTTCTACTATTAAGTAATTGAGGCTTGAACATTCTCCTAGGTGTTATGAACTCTGAGCTTTTAACTAATTTATTGGTTGAAATTATTAACTGTAGTACTTCTCTTAGTATCAAAAAAGGTATTAATCTGCACTGACCTGGCTGAGAGCTTTGTGGAGTTGATGTTGGATTTCCAAGAGATTACTGTGAATTAGTTTTCTGGAAGTTTTCTTTTCTCTATATAGAAAAACTATATTGTGATAGTTTTCTTTGATACTTATTCTATAATTATTTTACAAATAAGTACAGTATCTTTAAAGCTTGATGGCAAGCTATTGTTATTTTTAAACTATATATTTCTTAGATATTGGAGACTGGCTTCTTGATTTTCAAAAATATTATCAAAAAAGAAAATTTTTAAGGAAACTAGGGATTAGTGGAAAAAGTTTTAATTGTAAAAATTTTATTTTATATATTTATATCTATTTTTTTTTTTTGCCTTCTGTTAGGCTAATTACATATACTTTATTAAACATTCGTAAGCTGTACATATAACATGAGATGCTAAAGCTAATTCTTTAACTAACTCACTCATCTTGGTTGTTTTACCTTTCTAAGTGCAACTTCAGAAGTAATTTATTACTCCGTTAGAAGTTCAGATAAATACCCTTTCAACTTTTAACATAATTGCTTGCAGATCACTACTGCAGATCACTCTTTTGAGTTCTGTCAGAGATTAAAACCCAACCATTTCATTCCATATTTTATCCCTTCTCTCAGAATCTGTTTGAGCATCGTATTTTCTAATTCTTCTTCCTTTAATAATACTTGGTATGATCGATTTTCTGGTACCTTGGCCCTGTTTCTTTGTCTCTACAGATGTGTCGGCCTTTTGATCTTGTTACCTCTGTTGATTCCCAATATCCGTTCCCACTCTATCACCTTTTCACATCTAACATTTCAAATTTTCTTTCTAAAGTAATTACGTGTTTTTTTCTATATCTTCATTATCCACTTTCTTGCTTCTTTACTGATTCTCTTTCCATAGCACTTCGAGTCTACTATCTTATTCATTAGATCTTTTTCAATCAGTTCCATACAGAAGCTAAGTATATCCCGACCAGTGTTTGAGATCCTTTTCACTAGTTGAGCTATTTTCTTATTCATTTCTCTTTCCATTCTGTCATTAACTGCTAGACTTATCTCTTTTTCTTCTGACATCTTTTTCCTATCTGCCAGGAGTTTGTTGAAACCTTGCATCATATCTTTCATACTCTTCTGCCAGGTTTCTTGTCACTGAGTTTTATATACTGGACATTCTAGCAAGTGTTCTATTGTCTCTTCCTGCTATTCACATGTGAGACATTTTATTTGCTTATATAAGTCTGATTTCTTGTAGCTAGCTTTGTTAACGTGGGTAGCCCATCGCTGATCATTTTAAAAAGAAAACTTTTTCTTTGTGATCCTTTGAAGAAAGTATTCCATGTGTGCCCATTATTCATTTGTTCCTAAACTAGGTCCCATGTATGCCTGTGCTGGTCTTGGATTTGATAACCCCACTTTTTGTCTATTCTATTTTGTGTTATCCATTGGTACGTTATTATTTTGGCATTGGTTTTTTTAACAAACTGCCTTATTGAAGTATTCAAAACTATATCTTGCCATTTGATTTTAGTAATAATCTTAAGTGAGTCCAGATCTTGCCATTCTATTGTTGGAAACTTTAATGCTTATTTGGCTAAAATGTTTGCTTTCTCATTATATTGAATATTAGAGTATGCTTTAACCTTGATAAGATTTAGATGTAATCTTTTTTTCTTTACTAGGCTCAAGATTCATATCCACAAGGACCAATTTTGTTCCTTTAACCATCTTTTGTGGGTTTTTTTGTGATTCTCATTTTCATAGTTTTCCATTTGAAAATGCAGGCTTGACTATCAATGTGAATCTTAACCTTGCTATTAACTGGTACTACTAGTAATATAGTAACTATCGCTACTAGTTCTGCTCTTGTAGACGAAGATCAATCAGCTATCCCTGTTTGAAACTTGCTTTCTCTTCCTACTTCTCCAATTTGTATCCATACTGTACCCATCTTCATATTTTCATTTCCATAATTTACAAGGGATCCATCAGAATAAAAGATCATTGTATTACTGTTATTATTCCCCTTATTACATCTAAGTATTTCAATTAGATGGGTTTAATATATGCCTTCTTTGATATTCTTTTTAATAAGCTTTTCCTCCCAGTTCTCAATTGCTACTTCTTCCAGTTGCCTTCTATCATATTGTATAGTTACTAAGTCTATATGAATTGTTCTACATATTGATTCCTCTAATGCTACTTTGGGACAAGGGATTTCTAAAAGTTGAGCTCTTCTTGTAGATTTTCTAGTATTAAGATAAGCAATCATATATGTTTGTTTTATGTTTGATTCTACTATGTATCAGTTTTTAGTCTTAATTCCTTTTGGGCAGTCCTGGCATCATATCAGGTTTGATCCCAAGTTTTTCTTGGAGCTGTCACATTTGAAATAATCTATTTTAATGTATCTTTTATTGTTACCGAGAATAAACTTTTCCCAAACTAGTTGCTGCTGCTGATTATTGCTCTTGATGACCACCCAAAGTTTTTGTCTTTTATCAAGATTAAGATTAAGTACTAAATATTCTAAACTCCACTTTAACCAATCTTCTTTCCAAGTTTTTGTATGCTGTTCTAACTTGTTTTCTTGCATTTCCCTTGTTATTGACAAATACCATTCTGAAATAGATCCCTTACTTATCTTCTGTAAGAGTTAAAGCATTTGCCAGTTCAATACTTCTCTAGTTTCATAGTTGATAAGCTGATTCATGTATATCAACTTATTGTGTTTGAGTGATAAAATGGCTTTACTGTATTCTTTTATTGTCAGATGATTTTTAATTGGACTATTTTCGGTACTCCAATTAAAGATATCATTCTACTTCTAGCTATGGAAAGTTATCTCCATATCTTTGGTTAGTTTCAGTACTTGTAATGAAAGTTGCTTTTTCCCGGAAGATGGTTTAGTAAGTTACATATGAGTAGGTTGAGAGGTTCCCAATACTTAATTTGTGATTGCTTTAGCCTAATAATTGTTGTGATTCCAGCTGATCCTAAGTCATTTAACCTATTACACAATCCTGTTATCTGACATTCTTTTTGCAACATCCAAACACTCTTTAAATTGTAAATCCTAGGATGATGTACTATACTATTAGATATGGATCAATATAATGTGCCTTATTTTTGAACAGTTTTCTATATGCCATTGTCAGGACATTACACATTCACCAAGATAATACACTATATTGTATTCTGAATTCAATTCTAGGTATTAAGACTCTATTTAGAATATAAAGTACTTGTTTGTCAGTTAACTTTTTGTTCTTTAGGGACTTGGTAATCATGTTGATTTCTTTAAGTATCCATTTTTTGAGCTCAATAGCAGATTTCTGGTTGCCTATTCAAATCTCTAGGAATCTTGTTTTTTCAGCTCTATCCAATTCTCTAACTACTTCTCTATCAACCCCTGCTTGTACCTCTTCTAGATATTGATTGAAATTGTTAATAGTAATTAATACTGATTTGCTACTATTAATCTGTAAGTCATTTTCCCTATAAAAGATTCTTGCTTCTTCCAGAATCTTTTCTATATCTTCTTTGGATCTTGCTATCCATGTTGTATCATCCATGAATGTGATAGCTGCATGCCTTGACTCTAGCTTTCTTTCAATGTTTCCCTTTAACTCTGGATACCAAGCCACTTACATTTTATAACCTTTTGTTTTATCATTCTGAATCTTGCACAATAAAGGATCATAGAATATTCTCCACATTAGTGGTGAGATGGTTTCCCCTTGATCAATTCCATCTCCTGTTATAATTACTTCAATTAGATCCTTCTCAAATATAACCCTAAATTCTCAATTTTGAAATAAGCTTATTATGATTTGAATAAAGCCTTCTGTTATCTTGATTCTATTCATTGTCTTGACTAACATATTCAGACTAATAGTATTATATGCTTTTGCTGTGTCTTGGAAAAGTATCCATAACTCCTTTTTATTTTCTCTTGCTTTCTCACAAATATTATTGAGAATTTAAATCAGTTCTGCTATACTTTCTCCTGGTAATCCTGCATAATTAGGTCCTCTCAGTATATTGTTAGTCTTGCAGATATTTCTCAATCTATTTGTGAGAATTTTGGTGAAGCATTTTCGTGTGACTTCCAGCCATACTATTGGTCTGATATTGAGGAGTTCACATCCTCATGGTTTTAGTTTTACTATGGGATATATATAACTTTGCTTTCATTCTATTGGAGTAACTTCCTACCTTAAAAAACAGTTAAGCATCTTTCTAAGATATTTTTTTCCTTCTTGATCCAGTTTTTTTACATCTTATAACTGATTTGTGATCTCCCTAAGGCTTTATTATTTTGAAGTCCTTAAAGTGTTTCATGTAGTTCTTCTTAGGAGATTGGCTCCAGTAGGTCTTTATACCATCTTTTATTAATATAGCCTTTAGGATTGTATTTTTCTTTCCAATTTTCTGTAAGATCATCAAAATTGGTATTTTATTTTTTGGAATGTCTCATGATGATATCTTCTTATTTCTCTTTCGATTTCTCCCTTCTTAGTAGTCAAATATTTCTTTTCTCCATCTTTAATATTGATCCTATCCAGTGTTATTTTGACTCACTCTCTGTCAGTCAAGGAGTTTACCATTCTTTTTTGATTGCTACATAAGTCATTACATCTTTGTTCCAAGGCTCTTCTAATAGTATCGCTTGTTTTTTTTGCCTCTGTTATTTTGACAAGCAAGTTATAAGCCTTTTATTGCATCCTGTATAACCTTTTTTAATAGTTTCCATAAAATTTGTGAAATGCTATATTGGATACAATAGTTTTCGATCTGATAATTAAAGCTGAAGATAGTATTGTATTTCTTAATCGTCTTGCTAAGGACCTGCAATTTAATTGGATTGTGTGTACTTTATGCATTCTAAAAGAGTGTGAATAGTTGAAGGGCCCTCTAATACTTGATAAATTCTGACCTATGCCTATAATGTTTTTCTTGGGAAGCAGATAGCTTCTTGGTCATAAGCTTATTATATGCTGCCCTGCATATTTGTTCTTTGAAAGTCTTTCAGATCTTGTTTGCAGGAGCTTCTCTTTTACTATTCTTTGATTCTTCTTCAAATAATGGATCCATTGTTGTTTTGAGTTTGTAATTCAGGCTTTTACTGAATACCTTTCACTGTTCAGATGTTGACCCCTTTATATCAATTCTTTGTTCATTCATTGTGTGAGGCTTGCTTTTAATATCTCTTGTAAAGAGATTGGCATCATGTATTGTTAGTACTAGCATAGTATGATTACTTCCTGTTGTTTCTTCTATACTTTGATTGTTAAATCTAAGTATTGGATAATTTGTAAGGCTTTGAGATATCCATGTATAATCAATCCGACTACTGCTAGTAGCATCCCATCTTTTTGAGTTTTATCTTTTCCTTCCCATATAGTCTGTATGTCTAAAAAAGACCATTCATCTAAAAAGTTGAATAGCGGTATTTTCAGTATTATGGTCATGTGGGTAACGCGATTTATGCGTAATGGTCTAGAATCCAAAAACCCAAAAGTCTGGCATGAAAGATTGAGTGTTGCAAGGTAAGAAACTATAGATA
>CAJVPT010000553.1:0-28345 GCA_910592055.1 Acaulospora colombiana | reverse complement strand
TATAAAAGGTGTTACCTGACTTTTTTTAGTCACTAGAAGTCAAATTTTTAAGTGAAAATATTTGTAAACAAAAGGGAAAAAATAGAGCAACTCTTAAAGTTATACTTCAAGTTGTTTTAGGGAAAGTATTAAGACTTTATTAGTAAAGAAATGTAAAAACTTCTTGTGAACATCTTTTTTATGTGTGATCAGAGAATCTGCAGAAAGAGTTATAAAATTATTATTATTAATTTATAAATATTTTTTATTTTATTATATAAATCGACTTCAATTTATTAATTTAATATATTATTTAACAATAAATTCTATCTATAATAATTTTTTTTTTAACTTGCAATTATACTACAATGATGTGTCTTTATTGAGATATTGAGAAATACCTAAATATTTTATAGACTTTCACAAAACAACTAACTCATCTTTGTACATTATTAGTTAAAAAACTATACTACTTGAAAAATATAAGGAGTCTACTAAGCTAGTTTAGATTAAACAAAATTAAATATAAACTAGATACTCTAAGTCAGATTTAGGGAACAATATTTTACTCTCCTAGTAGTTTGACAATAATGTCTCTAAGTCAACCAAGGTCATTGCCAACAGTTTGTCATTGTTGATTATCCCAAAAAATAATAAATTGCTAAAGTTGACACTGGAAAAAAGAAAAAAAAAAACACAAATTCAAAACCCTCCAAAAGGTTTTTGCTTCATTTCACAGTTTCCTCTCAAAAGGGATTTGTCTGATTGGAATATTCTCTAAGCTTCATGACATTTGAGAAACTTAGCCATTCCTAAAAGTAACTTTAAGAAGAACATTTGAGGAACTTATCCTTCTGCTAATATACAGATTCACTTATCACTAGTGAAGTCAGCATCATATTACAGAGAGTTTGCCTGACCAGAATAAAGAAATCTTTTCAAAAACTTTGCCTGACCAGGATAGAAGCTTGGAAAACTCAGCTTTTATTCAAGAAAGCCTTTTCACTACCTAAGGAACTTAATGAAAGATGGGAGTTGAATCTTCTATTCCTACCTATAGCTCACCTTTTGATATCATAATTGTTTTCTGGAGGTTGAACATACATGATTGGAGGGGACACTTTTTTTAATTCTTTCTTTCCTACATCACCAATGATATATCGAGATACATGAGTGTAATCAATAGGAGCTTATTTACATTCTAAAAACTAATGTGTTTTATGTCAACCAATCACCTTTGATAAGAATTTATGTTACACAAAATTCATTGTCAATTTGAGGTAGGCAAAATTTCCCAGAAAATCATAAAAGTATAGCTTTAAGAGATCCACAAGTAACTGGAAGGAGAAAAATAAGCCCTTCTGTTATTAAAAACCTCTATATATTTCTTGCTTCAAAAATTAGATAGGTCTTCAAGTACTTCACAGTCAGTTCTTCTTTCTTTGGGAACTTTTTTGCCATTGGTATCAAAGGTATTACTTGACTTTTCATAGTTACTAGAAATCAAGTTTTTGAGTGAAGAGATTTGTAAACAAAAGTGGAAAGGGTAGAAATGACTCTTGAAGCCATACTTCAAGTTGTTTTAAAGAAAGTATTAAGACTTTATTAGCAAGAAAGTATAAAATCTTTTTGCAAACATCTTTTTTTTGTATGGTCAAAGGATTAGTAGAAAGAGTTTTTTCTAACTATAGTAATATTTTTATTAATTTTTAAAATATTATATTGTATCATTATAAATTTTAATAAAAAAGTTACTAATTTAAATTATAAATATTTATTCAATTTTAATACAACTTTTATTATACATAAATCTATAAGTCAACAATACAGTGGTTAATATTTCATAAATAATATCACAAGATCACTAGATTAAATCCTTTAGAGACAACTATTAATACTAGTTAATTTATTCCATTAATGTAATTGTAAATTAACTGATAATTCAAATATAGCTACTAATCACCAATCAAATATAATTTTTGATATAATTACAAAATAGTCTATATAAAGATTGTAATACAGTTAAATATTCAAAATTTAGTAGAATTATCTTAATACAATTATATTATCGAAAAGATTTGGTAATAAGAAAAGTAGATATTTAATTAGTAATATATTGCTAAAAGAAAAAATAATAAATTAACTGAAGAAATCCCAGTTTCTTGCCTTAGTAATATAAGAAATCTATGAACTATTTCAAAGAACTAAAAAATCTGAAAAGTCTAGAAAAAAGAAAATTCAACAACCTGATAATTAAACTACTTTTAATATAAATAAAATTGTTTTGAAAAAAATTAAGAATAAATTATATATTTTTCCAAATAAATAGTAGTTATATATAAAAGAAAATAGATATAATTACTTATATAAATAGGATTAACACAAAAAAATATAATTTCTTGTTAATAAATATATAATAAGGGATTTGTATAAATTCTTCAATTGTGATTTTATGAAAGAGACCTAATATATCTGTAAAATCTGTATAATATAAATATTAATAGAAGATATAATCCTTATCCTAATAATATAAGACTCTAACTATTTTTTAAGCAAGCTCAATAATACTGATAATAATCTAGCCACTAAAATCCAAGACAACATAATATTTGATATACAGTATATATAGATAGTATACTAAAAGAATATAACAACAAATTGTTTATGACATAGGTCTTAAAATTATTATATACAAGAAAAAGAAGATCACCTTTCAAGAACAAACAATATTATATCTATATTTAACTTGAACAAAAATAATGACAAGATTGATAACATTAAGTATTCTTTTATAGTTTAGCTATACAAGAATATATACAGTCAGCAATGCTGCCATAAATAGAATCACAATATTTTAAATACAACTTTTATAAAAGCTTTTCAAAAACAAAAGGATTTTAATCTCTTGTAACAAATAAAAAATACATATGAAAAGAAAAATATAAAAATAAAACTTAACAAGTTAAAAGTATACTTTAGAATAGAATATAATAAATATGCAGACAAACTGATAAGTATTGATTTTATATATGACAAGATCTCAAACAATAGATTAATAAGCACTTATATTATAATCAATACACAACTTACACTAATCCATTAATAGAATTATCAAACAATAGATATTTCAATTAAAACAATAATTAAATATATTATAAAAGCAATATACTGTATTTGACAAAATAGAAACTTCTAAACTGTATTAGAAACAACTTCAATAATCTAATAATTAAAAAAATTTATTGTCCATCAATTATAGATAACTTATAGCTAACAAAAATAAACAATAACTATACTAACTGGCTCAATCAATAATTTAGAAGATTCAAATTATAACTATAAACAAAGAACTATTCACAAAAGTCAAACTTTTTAACAGATCATTTAAACTATATAAAGATGATAAATGTATTAAATATGGTTAAAAAGAATCTAGCACATATCCATTTATCTATTAAATATACTGATATACAATGGATAACTTTTTCATTGAAACTATAAAAAAGATTGTTATAAAATTTTTCAAACATAGCAAAATTAAATACACTTTGATAAAGTATATAATTGATATTGCACTATACTTTAAACAATACTTGGAAATTACTATTTATAGAGGTATTCTAAAAAAAACAACTAAGATGATTGATGAATTAATTTTCAATTAAAATATAAGAAAGATATGCCTTCAAGAACTTACTCAAAAGATTATCAAGCATATATAAGAAATATGATATGAAAAATGCAAAAATTTTCAAAACTGAAAAAAACAACAAGATATTATAAGAGCCATAGAGAAGCTTCATAAATACAGTATTATTTTATTAGATCCATAGAAGAAAAGAGAGCAAAATATATAAAAAAACAATTTACTAGTATAGTCAATAAATATATTCACAATAGTATTCAATCAATCATAACTTTTAGAAATTTTGTATAATACTATTCCAGTCTTAGTAGATTAGTTTCCCTTAATAAATGACAATAAACTACAAGGTTTATTTTACTTATCAAGTTTTATTTAGTGAACAAAAGTAGTTATACTATAGACATATATATAATAATTTTCTACTAAATTCAAATAAAGCAAGACTAAGTTAGTAATCAAAAATTTTTATTATAAAAATATACAAAAATAATCTATATTACTTAATAATTATTATATTAATTGAAAATAGTTATGATTATCAAAAATTTTCTGGATCTTAGTTTATGCAATAAAAGAAAATTTGATATACAGAAAATTCTAAAAAATCATAAACTTTTTTTAAATATAAAAGTTATTACATAATAAACTTTTTATTCTATTAATTATGTTACCTTTTATATATTAATTAAAGTTAAACCACACAGTTACATCTATCTATTATAAAATTTTTATTACATTATATTAGAAATATACATATAATATATTATTAAAACTAATGTTTTAATAAATAATATGTTATTGAACTCTTTTTCACTCATATCAAAATTTTGAAAAAAAATTTTTATAGCAACAACTCAAAACATTGAAGAAAAAATAAAATATTAGCAAAAAGCTTTTACAACAAGCATATCAAGAAAGTTGGCTGGGATAAGAGATTCGACAGTTAGTTATATAGGTAAAAAAATTATTATAAATAGTAGCAAGTTCTCAAAACCATATTTGAAAATCAAACTCGTGAACAAGTTTAACACTTTAACTGACATAAAGAAAAAAAAATGCCAGTTAAAAAGAAGAAAATAATGAAGGCAACAGAGAACCCATAGATCGATATATAGAATCAAAAAACTATAAAGTTAAAAGTGAAAGAACAAGGTAACAACCAGAACTAGAGATAAACATCACTAGTATTTTGTAACTATTAGAAAAAATAATTATTAAAACTAGACCAATCTCACTAATAATAGTAACATTAACAACAACAATAGTAAGGGAGGGAAAAAAGATTTTAGATAATATACAGAATATTATCAAAAACAGATTCAGTTATAAATAAAGAGAAAAAATAAAAATTGCAATAATAAGTTAAACAAATTTTTAATATGTTCATAATACGCTTAAACCAGATAAAGTATATATAGACCCAGAGGAAGTACCAGAACATATAATTGAATAAAAAATTATATACATATAAATAAACTGAAGTATCTAATAATTCTGAAGCACGTACATATAGAATAATCAATAGGCACACTGATAATAATAGTCATTTTTGATAATTTTTATGAGACACTAGTGGTATGTGAAATAAAGATCATTAATAGTAATTTTTTCAAATTTAGATTAGTTACACAGATAGGTACTAGTGAGAGCAAAGCTGGATCCATTAGAATTTGGTACATTCATAACTATTTCAAAAAAACTGATATTACTAACTTGTTTCAAGACAAGATAATAATTGATAACATTATCTTGCAATTAGTAGAACCTACAGTATATAATTAGATGAGAACAATATAGATATATTCAATATAATACAATTCAGGTTCAACTTATATTACTTTACTAATTCTATTTGTTAAAATAGATGAGTCAAAAGAGAAAAAGTGAGTGAATAGTAATAGTGACAATAACAAATATAGTAAAGATAATATAGGTACATTTAATTTAACACAACTCAGGTTTGACTTATATTACTTTATTAATTCTATTTACTAAAATAGACAAATTGTGAAAAGAGAAAAAACAAGTAGATAGTAACAATAGTGATAGCAAATATAGTGAAGATAATATAGATATATTCAATTTAATACAATCCAAGTTTGGCTTATATTACTTTGCTATTTTTTAGGAAATTCTAAAAAATTGATATATATTGTAATAATTATTTAAATAAAGATTAAAAATAATTAGTATTATAAATCATATTTATATTTTTTTTAAAAAATATATACTTATCTTTTTATAAAAACATTCAACTCCAGCAATTTTATGACTTATTTTTAAATGGGGAATTATTGGATATTTAAAAGAGACTCATTATTTAATCATCAATCCCATAACATTTTGATCAAGAATTCCAATACAATAATAATGACTCAGAGAGTATTATATTATGATTGCAACTGGCTCTAAGAGTATGCAATGACTATTAATATTCTTTAATCTTTTTGTCTGAAAAAAAAGTCGTATATATTGCTCAAATTATCATAAAGGATTAATATTTTTTTGTACAAGGCCAAGTTTTCTTTCTTATATTTTATAACAGAAATTATTATAGCACATTTAGAGATTGCACATTACTTGTGAAACTATTGGAAATCTTTGAGTTGTTGAATAAGGGAGTTAAGCTCCTCCCTTAAGGATTGATTTTCTTAAAGAAATTGTTACTTAGCAAGATAGTGAGCAAAATATTTTTGTTTGTAAATGCAAAGTATTATTATATTGTTGTATAGTTGATTAATTAAATGAAATAGATAAAAAATCAGTCATAAAAAGTATTACTTAAATAGAAAATATTTTCAAATGACATATGTTTTTCAGGTCATTGAAAAAAGATACACATATAAAAACGCAATGATAGATACATGTAAAAAACATAGGGACAATAATAATTTATGAAATAATATACTAAATTAGAATCAATAATAATTATTGCAAATATATATGTCAACTCTTCAGAGTCTTTCAACTATATTATTGCCACATTAATATGATCAGAATATATCAATATCTTTTTTGGTCTTCTTTTAAAAAAGCAAACTTTATTTACTTTATTTGTAACCTTTCTCTTATAAACTTAAGGTTCCTGACTTTATAATTCTATTTTTTTTTTTAGCTTTGTTTCCATATGTTGTCTACATTGTACATATTTTTTTATTTTTTATTTTACATAACATATTCAATATGAAACTAATTTTTATGTTGCATCACATTCTGATTCCCAATCATCACTTGAGCATTATAACAAATAATGTTTCCATTTATTTATTTTTTTTAAATTTAATAAATATTTTTTGTTCTATAAACATACATGCTTCTATGAATTTATATGTTCTTATAAATATACATTCTTATATTATATCCATATACTCGAACTATTATAATTAAATTATATTTTATTTATATACATGCTTAAACCATACTTTATAAATCTATATGCTCAAATTATGTTTCATGAATCTATATACTTGACTTCTGACAGATAAGAAAAAGAAGTCAGAAGAAAAAAAGATAAGTCTAACAGTTAATGATAGAATGGAAAGAGGAGAAATAGATAAGAAAATAGCTCAACTAGTGAAAAGGATCTCAAACACTGGTTGGAATATACTTAGCTTCTGCATGGAACTGATTGAAAAAGAACTAATGGATAAGATAGCAGACTCAAAGTAATATGGAAAAAGAATTGATAAAGAAGCAAGAAAATGAATAAAGAAGATACAGAAGAAAACACATAATCATTTTAGAAAGAAAATTTGAAATGTTAGATATGAAAAGGTGATAGAGTGGGAACAGATATTGGAAATCAACAGAGGTAACAAAATCAAAAGGTCGACAAATTTACAGAAACAAGAAACAGGGTCAAGGTAACAGAAAATCAATCATATAAAGTATTATTAAAGGAAGAAGAATTAGGAAATACAATACTCAAACAGGTCCTGAGAGAAGAGATAAAGTATGGGATGAAATAGTTGGGTTTTAATCTCTGTCAGAACTCAAAAGAGTAATCTGCAATAGTAATCTGCAGAAAATAATATTAGAAGTTGAAAGGGTATTTACCTGAACTTCTAACGGAGCAATAAATTACTTCTAAAGTTGCACTTAAAAAGGTAAAACAATCAAGATGAGTAAGTTAGTTAAAGAATTAGCTTTAGCATCTCATGTTATATGTATAGCTTACAAATATTTAATAAGTATACGTAACTAGCCTAACAGAGGGCAAAAAAAAAAAATGAATCTATATACTTGAACTATACTTCAATAATCTATATGCTTAAACCATACTTCATAAATCTATATACATGAACTATACTTCATGAATTTATATACTCAAACTATACTTCACAAATCTACATGCTTGAATTATACTTCATGAATCATATAAACAAACTATATTTCATGAATATATATATTTAAACTATCCACAAATTTATATGCATGAAACTATGCTCCATATTAACTCTTTTTTATAGATTCCTGACCATCACTTCCAAAGAAGAATTCTTTCAAAACTTTATATTTTGAGAGTAATAAAACTTCAAAACTTTTTCTAAAAACATCTGATTCACTTAGCAGTAGTTATACTCTACTCTTCTTGTTTACTTTTCCTCATAACAAACCCTCTATCTAAGAAGATAATAGCAAGAAAGCTTTTCTAGAAAGAAGAAATCAGATGAAAAAATATTTTCACTCTCTTCCCTATGGAGATTCTAGAGTTCAGGAAAAAGTTTGGGACAACAACTCCATGCCAGCCAGCAAGCTGATACCAATATCACAGGCAAAAATGGCTTCTCTCTCAATGTATAGCAGTTTTCTTGACTTTCTGAGGAATTTTGCCTACCCTAGCTTGACTCTGAATTTTCTGTTATACTAGATTTTGAATGGATTGATTGGCTGAAGTCTAGAATTGATTGTTCACAGTTAGCAAAAATGTAAACAAGGATACATGTGACATGAGATATGAATGCATTTCTTAAGCTCTATAAGAACCTTAGGTTCATCATAAGTCACCAGATAGTTGTACTATATAAACTGTGATTTTCTCTCTTTTATCAACCTTGAAAGTGTCAAAACTATGAATTGAATCCCTTCAGAGGCAAAGTTGGGTAGAAGAGCTGTTGTTAGACATCTTTTTATTTTCTTCCCTACTTCATTTTCTTATAAATATTTTCAATCTTCCTCTTCCATTTTAATTTTTTTTAATACTGACTAGTCATAAGACTAGTACAAGAGACTCTCAATATTAGATAGTGCTGGAAATCTTGGACAAGTTCTAGCATATTAAGCATCATTAGTGGGTGGCAACAAGCTGATCGGTAGATATATTAGTATACTCTAGATAATGTCAATTTCTGAATATGGGATGGATAAACAATGCAAAACTTGTATATCTTATTTGTTCTCAGCTTTATTTTCAAAAGAAAGTATTTACACTAGATGATCATATATTTTTCTTATCCTAATCAGGTTAAACATAGATCAAGTCATAAAAATAGATAGCCTTTTATTCTATTTCTCTTAGTAATTTGTAAATTCTCAGACAATATAGGAAAATATTTATCACGATTGTTGCTAAATATAATTTTTTTCTAATAAAGCACTAGATAAGGAATAAGATAAGCCAGTTTTAAAAATATATATATATATATAACTATGCTCCATAAATTTATATGTATGAAACTATGCTTCATGAATCTATATGTACAAAACTATGCTTCATGAATCTATATGTGAAACTATTTACCCTACATGCTCTATATCCATGAAACCCTTGTAATAATAAATATCATGTTTTTTATGAAATTATATATACTTTTACATATAAAGACTCTCATTTGCTATGACCTCAAATTAAAATGCAATATATTTAATCTTGTTTAATTATTACAATAAACATCAATAATGTGTTACCTATAGATGTCGATGAACTTTTGATCTTTCATAAAAAATACTTGAACAATATGAAATCAAAATATCAATGTCAATTATATTTAGACAATAATATTTTACAATATATTTAATAAATAGTCAAATAGATATCTAATCACGATTGATAATTAAAATCTTGATTATAACAAATACTTATATTGTTGCACAGCTTAGCAAAAATAAAATTTCTCATTATAATAACTACTGTATATATAAAAAGAAGGCTAAGCTTTCAAGTTTTCTCACAGTAGTTTGATTATTTCAATTAATTCACTATTCTTGAAAACTGCCGTGCATATTTTATCAGGTTACATTATATCTCACATTAATTACTATGATCTGAACTGTGATAACAGGTTTCAATAGTCTAAATACTGTAAAACTTTCCCACATTATAATACTTACAATACATAATCTAAAAGAAATATGAAATACATAAATAAAATACAAGACTTAAAGATCTAGAGTTGGTAAACCTAAACCTGAGACCTGTATATCGATAGCATAGTGATAGTGCTTTTAAGTTACAATTACAAGGTCTAGAGTTCAATACCACATGAGAACTATATGAAAATTAAGCTATAAGGTGGTACCATGATCTCATTTCCTATGATAATAATCAAGTACTCCATAAAGCAATAAGGAGAACCCATTCTCTCATTATGCCTATAGTAAGAACACAAATCAACACAAGGCTCTATATAAGGCTAGCATGAGTAAAACGAGCCTTCCATACACAACTAGTCTCAGGTACCTAACAAAAAAGTGAAGAAGGATCCCACCCACTAATCACAGCTATAACAAGACAAGATACACACAAGATTTCACAAACATGGCTAAAATAAGTGGTATAAATGTTCCAAGTATAAGAACTGATCATCCTTAAATGAAAGAAGAAGGACCCGATCACCTATAGAATGATCAAGACATATCTATAGCAATACTAAAAACACAAAACAGGTCTCCACAATCAAGACTAACAACTGAGAGATCATTGTCCTTTACACAGAACCAAGTCCCAATCAAGTAATAAGACAGGTACCATATATATAACAAACTCTCTAGAAAAAATTTTGAAGCACTAATAGGACCAATAAGAGATTTTGTATAAGAAATCCCCAACACCAGTAGTGCTAGGTATTTTAGGCAAATTCCTGATATGTTAACTTCTCTGAAACATTGGGGATAGCAACAAGTCATCCAGTGGATTACGGTCCTAAAAAGTGCCTTTTTCAAATATAGAGGTAATCTGGTAGATCACTTCATTAAATTTGAATGTATAAAGACTTCTCAAAACCTTAGCTGAGTTGGAATTAAGAAATAGTCCTACACTAGACAGTCATATAGTTATCCCATCCTGTTGAGTGAGATGTAAATAGATGCCCCTTGTACTATTTATTAATCTATAAATCCTTAGACAGTATGGGTAATTACTCATTCTGATTGTCCATAGAACCAAACTTGACTTTAATAAAGTTTCAAAACTGGTGCAGGAATGAGCTATTATTTCAAAAAAAAAAAAAAAAAAAAAAAAAAAAAAAGTTAGTAAACCTAGTGATCATCATATCAGACATATGATTTCTTCAATTTATATCATATAAAACACATGAAAACTCATAATATATCATACTCTCAAATGTACAGAATAATTAATTTCCAAAAAAAAAACAAAGTAATACAAAAAGAATATCTATTCTAATAAATGTAATGCTCTCAAATATAATAAATAATAATCTTATACCATGATAAAAGTGCAGAGGTATCCAGATCACATGAAAGTCACACACACAATAGTCTATATGATATATGACCTAAAGGAGATACAAAATATATAAGTCATAATACAAAAAATAGATGTAATATATTCATCATAGATGAATTTTTAATCATATATACAGTATAAGAAAGTTTAAAATTTTATCTTGAGTCAAATATCTCAGTAGAAATATATTCCAGTTCTATACTTATACTTGTAGAAAAAAAATTTCAGTTTTAAACTATCCAATGAGCCTTTATATGCTCTATTCAGATCAAAACATGCAAAAATAGGAGTGGATCCCATGCATGCATTATTACAGGTCAACAGAAAATTTGAGACATTTGATCAATAATTGATATAGAATGGATTTTATCAATATATACTATAATACAAAAAATGGAACTGATCCTGGACTTTCAAAAGGTAATTTTTTGCTTTATTTTGGATCAAAATTAATAGAGTTTAATATATAGCAACATTTTATAAAAATACAAAAAAATATGAAATTCTTGATTTTTTTAATCTTATAAGATCATTTTCATTGAGCAAAGAGTTACACCACAACAAGTTATATATTTTTGAGAAGCTTAGATCCCACATTATCATTATATAAAAAAATTTTTCACTTTTATTATAAATTTGTCAAGTTACTAGTATAACAAGATCAATGACAAAAGTAAAAAATATCCAAAAAAGAAGAAACTCTTGTTTATCTAACCTTTCTTGAGTCATTTTTACTGAATAAAAAGAGTTTCACTATGACAATTCATATACCATTCAAAAGTTCAAGATCAGAACTATTACATTATATATAAATTACTTGATTTAATCATATACTCACAAAGTTATAAAGAAGATAAATAAAAAATAAATGGTAGATCTTATGAGACATATCTATTTTACATATTATAGCCACAAAAATATCTATACACAAAACTATCTACCATATCTGCAAAACTACCTATAACTGTAAAACCAACATGATTGGTTGATTTGGTTTATCAGGGAATTTGCTGATAATATTAAATGAACCTGATTAATTTATTTTTTAAATCAATGATTTCAAAAATAAATCAAGCAATTGTTAAAATAGAAAATTTTTAAAGCATGTATTGTTATCATAAATACTAAAATTACAAGTAAAAATATTGTAATTGTTGGCCTAATACAAGTATCTTAATTGTTAAAAATCAATAATATAGTAGATTTTTATTATAAATATAAATATAAATCTATATAAAATCTGAGAAATATGATCTATTTATAAAAAAAAATTGTAATCAATTTATTATTGCTGCTAAATAGTTTCTTTTGATAACTAGTGTAAGCAACAAACTAATTACCATTATATTTTTGTTGACTTATAATAACTATTGCTTGCCATATATACTTGTTTTTTTTATTTTATATTTTATATAACCATTTAACAGTTAGCTTTAACTTTATCAATTCTTAGCTATATTGACTATCAACCACAGTTATTCACAAGTTTTAGATTTTATAGTCACAGGCAAGTAATGTTTTGATGATAATATACATGTTATTGCTATTGTTTTATTGCTACTAGTATTAATTGTAATATTACTTTTGATTCCCAGTTTTTTTAATCCTTAACTATAATCAATTACAAGCCTTTAGCTTATAATATAAACAAGTAAGCAATATTTATTGATGCTACAATATTCTACTATTACTTTATTGCTATTAATATTGATTGTAATACTATTTTAGTAGCATGGACCAAGTCAAAGAAAGTTGAAAGCTACAAAAAATTGCTGATTTTTTTCTGTAAAGAATGGATAAAGAAAATTTTTAAATTGATATGTTCTTTATACATTGTATTGGTGAAGCATGCTATGTGCTTTTAGTGAACAACATTGAACTAGTGCAGACAACATATATTGATACAAGAAAGTACTTATAAGCATCAGTATAGTATTGATATTACCTTCAAAGGAAAACTTGGACTAATAACCTATATTTGAAACAGTATTGGAACAGAAATAGAGCAACAAGAATGCCTTATGTCTCTAGTGGAAAATTCTGAACTAGTATAGGTAAGCTTGTTATTATACATTGTTTGTAGGTACCAGTCAATACCAGTTGCCTCTAGTAAAAAACCTTATACTAGTATATAGAATTTTATCAACAATAGGCTATATTTGACTGTTAATTTTTTATTTTGCATCAGCAGAGTACTGTATATATTAAATCAATTTTATATATCTCTATTTAAAAACTTTTATTACTACTCTCTATTTCTTGTATCACAAAAATATGATGATTCAATAAAATATGCTACATTTTTAAGTAAACTAGTATATTACTTGTTAAATGTTTGCCTGGTCATTTCTAAATTCAACATTGATTCTTATTAGAATGTAAATATAATAAAAATACTTGTATATATTTTCAAGTTTATCAACAATAAAACAATACTAAGTTAATAACAACTCTTTTCACTGATTCTCTAACCACACATAAAAAAGATGTTCACAAGAAGTTTTATACTTTTTTGCTAATAAAATCTTTATACTTTTATTAAACCAATTTGAAGCTTGTCTTCATTTATCTCTTTTACCTTTCTTTACTTGTTTATAAATTTCTTTGAATAAAAACTTGAGCCTCTAATGGCCTGAAAAGTCTCAAGTACACATTTTTTCTATTAAAGGCAAGAAGGTTCTAGAAAGTAAAAGGATTGACAAGTGGAGTGTCATCTTACAGAGCTGAAAGCAGCAAGAAATAGAGATTCTGTTGATAGAAAAAGGCTTATTTTCCACCTTTTTATATACTATTTTATACCTTCTTAAAGTATTTATTGTTTTTCACAGTATTCTTATGAGATTTTGCCTACCTCAGTTTAACCCTGAATTTCTGGTAGCACAACGTCACCTGGCATTTGATTGGTTGATACAAAACATGCTAGTAGCTAAATATAAACAAACTCCTATTGATTATCTCATGTATTCCGATAATATCATTAGTAATTGAAGGAGAAATCAAGGATATGAACACTTTCACTTCTCCAAATGAAGTTTAACTGAAGTAAAGAAATTATGAGATCATTAGGATGAGTACCTAGGTGGTGAAAGGTGGTTATTTGTTCAAGCTGAGGTCTTTAACTTCTTATAATTCCGGTTAGGCAAAGTAAAAGAAAGAGATTACTGTAAAACGCTCTTCAAAGTATCTCCCCTTATAAAAATATATTCGGATATCTTAAATATATTGATATTTTATTTATAGATATGTTTATCAATATTTATATTGATATTTGTCTTCTGATTGGTTACAGATCTTATATTTTCACAAATTCAATTTGCGAATCCACTATCCACTCTATATTTTGTGAACCTATCTATCTTAAAATTTGCGAACTTATTCACTATGAATTTATTCATTATACAATTCACAAACTCTTATATTTCATGAACCTATATACCTAATACTCTATAAATCCACCCCCTACATTCTATAAACCTATTCATCTTCACAATCCATTCTTCACAATATATATACTTCTACTCTTTACGATATACAAATCCACTCTTATTTATACTTTTATATTTTGTTATACTTCTTACATTCTATAAACTTATATTATATTCTCTGCAAACTTATCTAAAAATATGCAAATCAAATTCAATTCATGTTAAAAAAAAATAGCATAAATTGAACTCAGTTTGTGCTAAAAAAAAATAATATAAATCAAATTTGATTTATACTAAGAAAAAATCTGGTTTTGAACAAATTCAAAAATGAATTAATTACATTATCGAATATTAAATCTATAGACAGTAAGTTTTTATTTGTATGTTGTATATTTTTAAGTGAATTCGAAAGTAAAGTAAACTGACTACATTATTTTACAGTATATAAAGTAGATTTTTATTTATACATTTATTTAATGAGAGAGTAAACGAATAGATAGAGATAGATAAGTAAGTAAATAAATAAGTAAGTAGATATATGGATAAGTAAATGGATGAGTAAATAGATTTATAGGTGAGTGGATGGGTAAATAAATGAATAAATAGATAGGCGCATAAGTAAACAAAAAGAAAAGATATAGTAAAATATTATTTAATGTATTTCTATGATATTTTAAATGATATGGATTTTTTTATTTATAATCTAATATTGTTAATGGTTATTATATAAATGCTAGTAAAAAAATTTCTAATATTATCTATTATTCTGTAATATATTTAAATGAACATCTAATTAAATTTGAATCAATAGATTCCCATGAAATTTTTACCCATTCAGCAAGTAATGAATATGATGGTTTCTTGATATGTTTTGTAAGTGTAAGTTTATGAATTTCTTCTGACATCCATTGATTATATAATATGTGAACCTATAAATAAAAGTTAATATATGGTATATAAAAAAATTTTTTTTAAATAATAAAAATAATAAAAATTCTTACTTGTGTTTTAAAACTTTTATTAATAGAAACATCTTATGGTTATAGTTTAGAGATTAATCCACCAGGAATTATAGCTAAGTTTGTATTTTCTTTAATAAATTATTCTTTAACTGAATCAACCAAATGAGCACGAAATGAATCAAGAATTAAAAGAGAGTGTAAATTATTTAAAGATTGTCTTTTAATCCAAATATTTTCTATCCACCAAAGTATTTCTTTTTCATTAACACATTCTTTTTCATTTATCTGAATAAATACACCATCAGGAAAATTTTCACGAGGTATATTTTTTAATTTGAAAATATAAACAGGTGGTAATTTAGTTTTATTAGCCATATATCCAAGAATAACTGTGAAATTTTTTTTTTCATTGCCCATAGTTCGAATGCTAATTGTGTGAGTTTCACGTTTCTCAATTGTTGTTGTATTTGGCAAATCAAAAGTAAGTGGTGTTTCATCCATATTTCCAATTAAGTGTAAAAAATAATTATGCTGAATATGTTGATCTAAAATAAATTTATAAAAATTTTGTTGTTTTTCTTCTAAATCCTCAGGTAATTATTGTGCAATAGTTGTATATCGGCGATTAGATAAATTATATCAATTCAAAAAACCATCAAGCTATTTATTTGAAAATTTAAATTCACAAATATTTGGAAGGTTTTGAAACTCAATACTTTTAGCAAGTGAAAATGCTTTGGTGATTATTAATAGTCATGTAATAGCATTTTGCTGTTGGCGTTGTTTAATAATCCAATCAAATAAAGTTTTCTCAAGTTGTGGATATTTGGGTGATTTTTCGTTATGTAACTTAAGAAGCTTTGAGGAATTCTTGATTAATTTATCCTTTTTTTTAATCCATTCAGGCAGTTGTTTTGGTTGGATATTAAATTTGTGCTTACTTTACGAAGACTCATCACATTTTTTTCATAATAGGTAATAATTTTGAGTTTTTCTTGAACATACCAATGTCTTCATAATTTTTTTGTTGTACGTGCTTTTAAAGCACTGCTATTATGAGTAATAGCCATTTCAAATGAATAAATTTATTTTTTGACTACTTATGTATCTCTTTAAATAATAAAAAAAAATTTTTTTAATTATTGATTTATTATTAGAAACAATTACCTTACATAATAATAAAATAATATAAACAAAAGATTAAAGAATTTATTCAATTATTATTTCAAAAATAATAAAAGGAGATATAATATTGTTGATTTCTTAATTATGCAACAATTGTCCTGTTCATTTACCTATCTATTCTATCTATTTGCCTATTCGCATATCCACCTATCCATCCACTCATCCATACCTACTCATCCATTCGCTTATTCACCCACTCATCCACTCTTATCCATCTATCTATTCGCTTATCCATCTATCCTCTTATCCATCCGCTTATCCACCTATTCACTTGCCCATTTATCTATCCACCCATCTACTCACCAATTCGCTTACCTACTATTTATCTACCTGCTCACTTATCTATTTACTCACCTGCTCATTTATTCACTTATCTATTCACTTACTCACTGGTCTCTACCCATTTACTTATAAAAATCTATTCCATATAAAGTGATATAATTAATTTATTTATCTTTCAGTTTACTTAACAAATATACAATATGCAAGTAAAAACTTACTATCTATTAATTCGACATTAATATACAGTAGTTAATCTACTTTTGAATTTGTTCAAAATCGAGTTTTTTTTATACAAATCAAATCCGGTTTATACTATTTTTTTAGTACAAGTCAAATTTGATTTGCATATTTTTAAATAGATTTGTGAAGAATAGGGTGTGGTTCGCAGAATGTAGAGTAGTAAGACATGAGTTTGCAAAATGCAGGTGTGAAGGAAGGTAAATTCGTGGATATAGATTTATGGATTGTAAGGTGGACGGATTTGTAGAGTATAGGGATTAATTTATAAAGTGTTGAGTAATAGGTTTGCGAAATATAGGGATTCGTAAGATGAATGGGTTCAAGTAGATAAGTTTGCAAATTGTAAGGTGAGTGGTTTCGCAATAGATTATTATTTGAAAATATAAGATCTGTAGCCAATCAGAAGGCAAATACTAATATAAATATTTCGATACATATATCTATAAATAAAAGATTTACACATTTAGGATATCCGAAAAAACCAGAAGATCTTTTTACAAGAAGGATACATTGAAGAGTATTTTATGGTATTTTCTTATTCCAGTCAAGCTGTAAGACTGAAAAGCAGATAAATATAAAATACTACTTTTCACTAGAATTTAGAATGCATTTCCTCAGACATTGTGTAATGATATCACAATTAAGATGAATACCAGTAAAATTTTTTTAGTTAGATATAGTTGCTAGAAGATATTAGAAGTTATTCAATAAAACTGAAAAGTTCCATAAGAACTTGGGGTCTACTGTTAGTTGTCTTCTTTTGTATAAGTGGATACAAAATCAAGACTAAAAGAAAGGAAGAGTTGAGCAAAACATTGAATCTGAGTAGGCAATAAGTACCTTAGATGGTTGCAAGAAAATAATCAAGAGCACAGATAGATAAGTTTCTCAAATAGTCAGGAATAAGAAGAATATTTTAGAAGGATTGATTTTTAATAAGAAGAGGTTTCTAACAAAGATCTTTTGGAGGATATGGAACATTTTTATTTTTATGTAGTGCATTTGCACATTTTTAGATATTCCCCTTTCCTTTTATTTTTCCTTTCTCCCTTTGTAGTTTCTTGAATTTAGTTTCTTGGAGGATAATAAGTAGTGACAATCTGTTAGCAATGATAGATATGTTAGAAAGGTCTTTATTCAAAACTTAGTCCAGAGCAAAATAATGTTCTCAAAGTTGCACTTAGAGGCTGAAGCTCTTTTGAGAATTGAAAGCCATTAATGAGTGTATTAGTATAAGTCTTTTAGTTTGGCTATAATACAATTATCCTATATATCTTTATTGGTTTTCATATGATTAATAAACACACAGTACTGGTCTAACCACAGGTTTAAAAAAAAAAACAATACCAGGTTAACTGGTGGAGAAATTTTTGAGATTTTTGGTTACTTGTAATAATGACTCAAAAAATATTGCTATTGCTTTGAGGGCCAATATTAATGATGCAAAATAATTAAAAAAAAAACTCTATAAAAATTTTGTAAGTTAAATTTTTGCAATTTTTTTAAAACTGTATTAACTTAACTAATTTATAGTCAGGAAAATTTATTAACTCACAAATATCTTGAGAAGGTATATATAGTAAAATGATATATCTTGACCCTAACTGGTTATACTAAAAAAAAATAAAAGAAAAGTAGATATTTGAAAAATAAATTCCTTGTCTTTCTATGTATTTGCAATCAATACTGCCTCCTGTCTTCCAAGAATAATAAAAGAAAATAAAGAAATAATATTTTGTGATAGAGCCTTAAACAAAATAATACTGGCTGTATATCAAAATCATATTGGTTTGATATACTTGTAAGAAGCACAATTATTGACATATTTGTTTTGTGCTAACAAGTTACCCAATTATAAGAAATTAAAAAATTAAATCAAGGTGACTTAACAGCTACAGAGTATATATTTAATTAAATTTAAGTTTTTAATTTTTAAAACTTTATTAATATTAATATTTGTAGATATCTTTCAATAAGAGAAAGTGAAATCTTTGCCTATATACATAATATACCTATTGAATTATGAGAATCTGAAAGATAATATTTGCAAGAAGAGAAAGTTATAGCAATAAACAGTTTTCTTTTTAACTATACAATGCATATATTTCCTAAAGATGTAACTTCAAATATACAAAAAAAATAGATAAATACAATCTATTTATTAGATAACAACAAATATGATGTTATTAACAAAAAAATTACACATTTTTTCGATAATAAAAAATATATTTAAACTATCCTTTAGATCTATATGAGACAAATGTAGCCTGGAGATATAACAAATTTGCTTACATCAATTTCAATTTTTTGGACCATAAAATTGCAACTACTTTTCTAAGAGAATTAAGATCTATTAATAATAAAGAATTTGCCCATAGTGAAGAAAAACCTTTAAATAACTAAAGCTATTTGATTTATCAAATAAACTTAGTTGCTTCTTGGATTTTTTGTAGTGTTAAAAAAGGTGTTTACATATATTAGCCTGATTATAAGCTATGTAAAGTTGATATTGACTCTCTTTTTCTAACTGTAAATTAGTTTACAAAAATTTTTTTTTTCTCCTAATAATTTTAAGAAAACAAATAAAAAAAATTAATAAAACAAGTAAAAAAAAATTAATAAAATATTATATATATCTTTTCTTGATGTTTTTGGATAGCTTGTTATATGTATATTGAAAGTGCTTAGTAGTTTATTTTAAATGATATATTGTTTTTGTATATTTGAACTAGTTCACTTTTTTCAAAAAAAATTATCAAAAAAGAAAATTTTTTAAAAAAGGAGACCAGTAAAAAGAGTTTTTTTTTAATAAACAAAATATATTTAATAATATATATATATAAATTTTATAATTTTTAATTGTATAATTAGAGATTTAAAAATTGATAATTTTTTATAATTTTTTTTTTATAATTTTTGCTTTTTTTAATTATTTTTAGAAAAATAACAAAACAAAAACTTTTTTTCATTTTTTCTAACTTTATAATAATTTCTTTTTAGATAATTTTTATTTCTTTTTTTCTTTCTTCACTCTATATAAAAATTACCAACCATGCAGTAGACAAAGTCTGAGATATACTAATGCCATATAAGGATTTGTTATCTGATTTATTAATATATAAAAAGTATCATATTTGATAGAAGCATAAACAAATTTGTACTTTGCACATAACAGAAGTCTGTGTAAAAAAAATATTCTTGGGGAATAAGCACTATTAGAATGAGATTTTGTATATAACTAAGTTATTATAAACAAGTGTACTTTTATCTTCCTTAGTTATTTTTTAACTCCTTAACCTTTTTTATCTTTTATTTTTTTTTTCATGTTAACTTTTTATCCTTTTGCTTTATAATCTTTCCTATCAATGGATAGTTTTTTTTTTTTCAAGATTTTTTTTTAAACCTTTTATTTATTTAGTACTAGTCTATCTTATCAACTTCAAGATATATTGTATAAAGAACTTTTATTGATTATATATACTATAAATAATATACATTAATTTATAAAATAATTATTTAAACTATTTTCTATATTAAAGCAAAACAATAAAATCAATTAGTAAAAAATATTCACCATTATTAATGATAAGGCTTATTTTTTTATTACTTATAACTTGTTGTATCTAAAAAGGAACTACTATATCTAGACTGAAGATGGGTCCCTAAAGGAGGAGACAGGGATAAAAGTCAAGTATCTCTCACTAGATAACATTAAAATTTTTAAATTAATAATGATAAAAAAACTATTCACAATTGTTTTCTATTATCTAAATTATTGATTTTAGTATTTCTAAACTTTGTTCCTATTAAAGTGAAAAGCTATAAATTTTGTTCCTCAAAAAGGAACATAAGTGATTTGCAAAATTTTATATGCTAAATACTTTAGGAACCCATCATTAGCTAGACTCTACTAATATATTTAAAGAAGATATTGAGAATGGTTAGAGTATCTGTAATGATTTTTTTCATAATTTGAGTTGAAATCTCTATTAGAATAGAATCTCTTTATAGTTTTTGACCTTGATATTTATTCTTTTTTTTCTCTAGCAAATTTGTGATTCTTATTGTTTTTTCTCAAATTTGAATATAAAGGTATCTGTCAATTCAAATATTATACATGATAAATTTATTTTTATGTATAATACTATATATTGCTTCTACTGTTTTGTTGATCAATATGAATTAATTAATTGTTTTAATGGTTTGTTTATTAATTTTATCTTGAATTAATATGTTTCAGTGATTGTTATTTTTGAGATAGTCTTTGATTTCTTTTTTAGTTTTGTATGAACTTCTATTTTCAATTCTTGCTATAATTTCTATATCTATAGCAGAACTTATTTTTTTTTTTTATTGCTGGCTCAGCCTTACTTTATTTGAATTTAGTAGAAAATTACATATATCTATACTATGACTATATTTGTTTACCAAATAAAACTCAATAAGGAGAAACCTACCTTGTGGCTTGTTGCCACTCTTTAAGAGGAACTAACCTGCCAAGACTGGGCTGGCACTATACAAAATTTCCAATAAATGATAAGGGGTTGTGATCGATCTGATACTATTATGAATATGTTTGTTAACTAGACTAATAAATTGTTCTTTTATATATTTCTCTCTTTCTTCTACCCATGGATCCAGTATGGTAGTATTATATTTGTGTTTCTTTTCTATAGCTCTTGTGATGCCTTGTTGTTTTTTCCAGTTATGGAATCTTTATATCTATTGTTTCATATTTCTTATAAATACTTGATGATCTCTTAAGTGAATTCTTAGAGGCATGCTTTTCTTGTATTTCGATTAAGAATTAACCCATTGATCATTTTGATTGTTTGTTTTAGAATACTTTCATGGATAGCAATTTCTAGGTATCATTTGTAATGTAAAGTGATATTGGTTGAGTACTTAGACAGAGTATCTTCAGTTTTGTTGTGTTCAATGAATTTTGTAACAATCTTTTTATGGTTTCAATGAGGAAGTTGCCTGTTGTGTATTGGTGTGTTTGATAGATAAATGAATATATATTGAATTCTCTTTGGCTACATTTTATACATTTGTTATCTTTATACAATTTGTGTATTCTACTGAAGAGTTTTGACTTTTATGGGTAGTTATTCATTCCATATTAGTAGTCTAAATCTTCTTTGCTATTAATCAGGCCAGCTGATATAGTGATTGTTCATTTTAGTTGGTTGTAGGTTGTCTATAGTTGATGGCCAGTGAATTTTCTTAATTATAGAATCATCGAAGTTGTTTTTAGTATGATTTAGGAGCTCCACTTTGCTAAATGTATTGCTTTGTAATATGTTTGGTTATTGTCTTAATTGCAATGTTTATTGTTTGATGGTTTCATTGAGAAATAAGAATCAGTTATGGATTGGTTATAATATGTGTGGCTATTATTCTACTATTTGAAGTTATGCCATATCTGGGATCAATGCTTGCCAGTTTGTCTGCATCTTCATTGTGCTTTATTCCAGAGTGAGTTTTTATCTTTTTTAGCTTCATTTTTATATTCTTTTTTTTACATATGTCTTTTATTTGTTACAAAAGGTTAAAGTTCTTTTGTTTTCTATGAGCTTTGATAAAAGTTGTGTTTAGTATATTGTTGATACTATTGATAGCCACATTGCTGTCTATGTAAATCTTTGCATGACTATACTGTAGAAGGATACTTAATGCTATCAATATAGCTATTATTTCTGCGTGAGTCAAAGATGAATGTGATATGTGATATTGTTTGTGCTTTGAATTTAAACTTCTTTCCCTCGTGTGTAATGATTTTGAGACCTATTCTCATGAGCAATTTTTTGTTATATTCTTTTAGTGATCCATCTGTATATATGTCAAAAATCATATTGTCTTGAATTTTACTGGTTAGTTCAGATGGTTCACTTATTATACTACTATTGGTGTCAAAGAGTTTGTTTAGAAGTTGGTTGGTGTCTTGTGTTATTAGTATAAGAATTTTTACCTGGCTACTTGTTGATTTTATATCTAAATAACCTATCAGATCCAGTGAGGTCTGTATTAAGTCTAGGGATACTCTGCACCTGAATGTACTATTTTCAGTATTGGGGATGTCACTCTACTGTTGTAAACTGGGATACAGATTGAGTTTTGTTGGCTTGTTGAGAAAGTGCAAAGATAAAGGTTTTGGTTGTAGTTGTTGATATCACAGCCTGTACATTCTATTAGAGTGGACTGGTTATTAATTCTATTGTAATGTCTATATTCTGTGACCTGGTTGTTCACACTTCTTTGTTTTCTTCCAATAATGGTTTGATTGTTCAACTTTGTGCTAATCCAGTATAATCATGCTATATTTTGGTCAGTTGATCTGGTGCACTGTAAGAAAAGATTGGTTATAAGCTGTTGAAACTGTTCATCTGTGATTCATTTCAAGAGTCTTTCTTTCAATGTGTAATATTAGACTGGAGTATGACTTTGTATAGCATCAGTAAATTTTTTTGGCAAATATCTTCAGAGATTTTTGGGCGTAAAACTCTGGAGGCATGCCATCATCATTAGAAGTCTCCAGAGTGGAGATTTATATATATAACTTTGGGGAATTTTGAATGATTTAAATTGTAATAAAATAATTTTGCATTATTATTATAATATTTATTTTTACTTTTTTTACATATTTTTATTAATCAATTATATTTACATCACTTATTGCTAAAGTAGACCTTTCTATTTCTATATTTTCCAGTTATAATCCTGGATTGTTTTCATCATTTTCTACTTTCTCGAGAGTGTTTTGAAATTCAATATCTTCATACTCATGCATTTCTTGATCTTTATCACTTTGAGATTGTTCTCACAATCTTTAGGTTTGAGTATTGAATATATAATTTCTTTGTTCCATTTCCTTAGAGTTATACCTTCATGGATGATCTTGTTAAAGATTCTCTTAATTCTTCCAAAGTGTTATTTTTTAGGTGCTTATATGCACAATAGGGGATCTGGTTTCTACCTAATGCAAACTTGTTGCTACAATTTCTAATTGTTGCCATCAATTCTTCTATTGTTATTTTTTTAAGCATGTTTGAGTACCAGCTTGCTTTAATTGAAGACTTGACTTTATATTCTTGCTGCTATTGTGAATGATGCTCTAGTGCTAATGTATTTCTAGATAGAGTCTATTCAAAAAAATGTTGCCTGACTGTTTCTTTGATCTTGCCTGGTTCTGTAATGATTTGGATTTCCCCTTCTTTTTTGATAATCTTGTTTAGGTGAATATGATATATAGGTCTATCTAGGATGCTGTTAATCATAACTTTTTTGTTGCTTTCTAGGAAGATTTGATAACTTATTATCCTTTGGATTATGGCCCTAAATTCTTTTTTCTTTGTGATGTGTTTTGCAATGGTCCTATGTATACGGATGTATGACTTTAGTATCTCAATTCACTTTTAATGATATCCATCTTTTGGATCTTTTTTGGTTAGCTGTAACTCTGTTGTAATAGTAGAAAAGTGGTTTTGAATATATTTTGATATATCATTCTCTAGTTGTGTATTATTGCCTTGATTCATAACTAGTTGTTGTTTGAGGTTTGTTAGGAAAGATTATAGTTGAAAAAGTGGAATATCTAGTTCATTTTCTACTCTTTGAAGGTGCTTTCTTCTATGCATGTGTTTCTTTGTGATATATTTCTTTGTGCTTATATAAGGAGGAAACTGAAGTGGTTCTATCTCTTATAAATTGAATCTGGGCTTGAGGATACTTCACCTAGTTTTGTTTCAACTGTCTGTATAAATTTCTCCTATTGTTTGTCTTCTGTCAGAATCCAGTTGTATCTGTAATTTGGGTTATGGATGGATATGAGTTTTGAAGTATCTAGCTTCCATACTTCTGGCTCTATAATTGTTGATTTGTGACCACTCTTAATGAGGAGGTCGAGCATATCCCTGATACTTGCTTTGTGTAATTGTCAAGTTTTCTTGGAGTTGATCTAAATCTGGTCGAGTCTACTACTACTTCTTTGTTTATGCTAGATATATTTCCTTTGTGTTGAGTTGTGTTTGCAGTATGTGTTTTCAAAATATTGTGTATGAGAGCTTCAATCTATTTTCCTAATAGATTGTAGTTTGTTATTGATTTTTTATTGCTGGATCTGTCTATGTACGGGTTGGATATATCATTCATATCACTCATTACTATAATGTACCAATCCTGTGATATTGCTTCGTTGATCCATTATTTAAGTGTATTTGTAATTTGTGCTTATTCTTTTGATACTTCTTGAGCTGGGAAGTAAACATCAATTATTCTAAGTTTCCTTTTTTGAGGAAAAGCCAGGTTTGTAACTATTAATCTCCTATTGAAGGTTTTGTAGCTATAAATACATTATGCGATATCTCTTTTAATTATCATATTTAGGCCATATCTAAGAACTTGGGCTTTTTTGTGAGACTAGATTATTTGAAAGTCTGGGTGTATCCAGTGTTTTGAGTATTGATGTGATCCATTGGTTACAGTTGTTATGATGATGTCCCATTGTTCCTTACTACACATGTTGAACCATGTGTTTCTTTTTTATATATCTACCAGTTCTTGAATATTTATTATTGTGAGCTTCCATATTGATCAATATATATTGGTTATGTTTATTGCATATTGGATGATGTCTGTATTGTTGATACTGTTTGTATCACTGTTGCTTATTGATAGAGTTGTATTTGGTACCTGAAATATTTGAAGTAGAGAAGTTTATTGCTGTTGAGTTTTGTTTGATAGTTGTTGCTGTGATATGGTTAGTATAATTTGTGCACTTCCTATTAATTATTTATGAAGTAATTGATTTCCTTTGGGATAAGTTCTAAGATTTCATTTAGTACCCAATTTATGTTTTTGTTCATTCTGCTTATTGATTCATGGATTTGTTGTTGTTGTTGTTGTATTTGGGATTTGATATTTTATTTTGCTATAAGATTTGTTGCTTGTTTTCTGTTGTGATATATGTCCCCATTTCATGTTCTGTTTCCATCTTGTCAGGAGTATTATTTTCTGTGAATTCTAGATTATATACTCTTTTGTTCAAATCAATGATGTCCTCTTTGATTTTTTCAATTTCCTGCTTGATTTCTTTAAGAATATGAAGGATGTTAGCAAGTATTGGTTAATTGTTTTCCTGCTTTCTATTTGTGTATTGCTGTTAACCTTGTCATGCTGCTACTGCATATGAGCCTGATCACATTTGTTTGTCAGGAGATGTTCTCATTTGGCTTTTAATGATTAAGGTACAGGCTAGTCTAAACTTATTATATAATATTCTGAATTTTCCTACCTGTTCTTTGTTGTATTGTTTCCATTGCATGTGTCTCTCTTTAATGAGACAGCTGACTACTAGGTGTTTATGACTATTACAGATTAAGCATAGTTTGGTTTCTATCAGTTGCCATATAATAATTGTTTTATCTAGTTGATAATTCTGTTTGGTTGCTTCTTCCATGTCTTTCTGGTAGTTAAAACTGAGAACTGCAAATCATTTTCTTTGATATAATATTTTTCTTGGAATGTAACAGGTTTTCACTTTGACTTATTTGCAAATGAGATAGAGATCAAAGGCAGTAGTATTAGATGAGAGATTAGTTAGCTTGTTTACAATTTGATCATATTCTTTCATTTGTTTCATATTCTATTGTACGTCGAATACTCTGACTGAGTCTGACCTTAAGGAAATGCTCCATTTGTTGATCAGTACTTCTTTGTTTTCTTTATTTGTGTATGTGATAATTGCAATTTGCCACATTTGTTGGGTTGACATTATGACATTTCTGATTGATCCATATTTAGCAAAGAACTATTGTACCTCAATGAACTTTGTGTTCAGGAAAATGTCCCATACTCTGATACTCATTTCCTTTTTTAGTGTCAGATTCATGTATTCAATGATCTCCATTTGTTAATTGTTTGTATCTGGCAAAATTGTGTTGCATGTCTCAATTGCTACTTGTTTGTCACTAAAAATGCAATGATGTGTTCTTGATCATTATTTCCCTCCCTGCGGATGGTAAGAAGCCCTTCCAGTGTATTGAAAGCCTTTATGAGATGGGTTATTTTCTGTGTTGTTGTTCTGCCAGGAAGTTCTACTACTAGAATACCTATTTTGACCCTTTCTCTCCTATATCTTTGTTTTCTATTAAAGATAGAGCATGGTTTTGGTCTTGTAATCTATCATTTTCTTTTTGTTTACCTTTATGGTTTTTTTTTTCCAAGGAGGTTGTCGACTGTGTTTCATATTTTTCTTTATCCATATCAAGTTCTGAGTCAAAAACCTGATTTTTAATATTTAAGTTTGCAGAGGATGTGGCTTGGGTTTGATCTTTGTTATTTGTTGAGTTGATGATATTCTCTTTAACTTCTTCACTCCAATTGGAGAAATCTAATATATTGTGTACTGTTTTATTGCTACTCAATATGGTTGCTATACTGTTGACAGTCTATATACTTGTGCTGGGGATGTTGAAGGTCTTAGAAAACTTTGTTTCAGTTTGGGTTTTGCTTTTAGTAGTTTTTTTTGTGAGCTTTGGATTTGTTTCTTTGTGTAACTTACTTGTGACACCTTTTGCCAGAGTGTTTTTATTGTAATTGGACCTTCAGTAGGCTGTTCTTTTTTGAAGTTTTCTTTGTAAGGACATCTCTCTATTCATTTTTTCTTTTCTTTTCAAAATTACTATAAAAGAAAATTTTTTAAAAAAAATCTACAGAAAAGAGTTTTTTTTTTTTTTGATATATTAGAACTTATTATTTTATTTATGAGTATATTATTTTTTTTTAAAAAAATAACCCTCTGTCAGGTTAGTTAAGTGTGCTTTATTAAACCTTTGTAAACTATACATAAAAATGTGTCACTAAAGCTATATCTCTAACTAACTCACTCGTCTTAGTTTTAGATTTCTATAAACTCTAAGTGCAACTTCGGGAGTGA
>CAJVPT010000552.1:0-28345 GCA_910592055.1 Acaulospora colombiana | reverse complement strand
AAGATAAAAATAATGATAAGCTAAAGTTATTCTAAAGCTATTTTGAGACTTATTGCTCTTTCTTTTTCCAAAGAAAACCCAACATTCCTAGAGCATGCCAGTGTTATAAATAAAAATAAAAGAAATAAAAAAAAAATTTAATAGTCATGTGAAATGTGTTGGTCCTATTTCCTGGCACATGCCTGTTTTGTTCTAATTCCCTCATAAAAAGATCTAGGAAAAACTTTTACTAAGTCTTTATGGTGATAAGGTGAAAACCAAAGGAAAGACTGTACAGTTTTAAGGTTTATGAAGAAGTAGCCAGAAAGGTTCAGGTGATATATTGATGTCCATATGATTGACTTAAAAGTCTCCCAATATATCATTAATTAAATCTATTCCTATCTAAATATAGGTATACTTATCTATTTATGTATCTTATTTCAGATTTAAGTCCTTATATAAAGGACAGCACCTAGCCTTGTGGTCAACATATCCTGCTAGTGGTTATTGATACTAATGATCAATGAGGATCTTTCAAACATTCTGGTTAGCTCACATGTCACTACTGATATTTTCAGACTCAAGTTTCGATTGGTGTAATAGTGTTAACCTTTCAGTCTTCCAGCTTAGGATTTTTTGAAGATAGAATGAAAACTTCTCAGGTTACTTTACGCATAAGCTTTATTACTGAGTATCCTTAATGATTTCATACTTTCTTCGGCTTAGACTTTCCAAGCAGTAGAGATTGGAACCTACCTGACATACAATCAGGATATAGATAGCTTTGACTTGAAAAAAATCAATTGAGTATCTTGTGACCTTTACTATAGTTGGATAGACCCTTTCTTGTATCCAATAATGTGTTAATACTGTGTCTTATATTTACCCATACTATCACATGTGACTTATAGTGGACCCCAGGCTCTTATGGATCTGAAAAAATTCATTTAGACATTTGAAATGGCCAATAGAAACTTGTTTATCAATCTTGTCCAACATACTTCATGTCAGCCAATCAGAATCAGTGAAATCCATGCTACCCAAAATTTCATGATCAAGCTAAAGTAGGCAAAATTTCCCAGAAAACCATGAAAAAGATAGCTCTGAGAGGTCACAGACCAGTCAAAGGGTAGAAAAAGTGAGTCCTTTGATTGGAATAAAATCTCTGTTATCTCTACCATAGATGAAAGGTAGGCAGTACTTCATTGTTGGTCCTTTTTTCTTTAGGAACTTTCTTGCCATTGGTAGTAAAGATGAAAGCTGAACTTTGCAGGCTACAAGGGTTCAGTTTGTTCAAAGGAGGTTGTAAACAAGAGGGAGGGGAAGTGAGAGAGTTCTGAAAGAACTTTTTTGTATTGGTTTAAAGAAAATAGTAAGACTTTATTAGCAAAAAAGTATAAAAACTTCTTGTAAACATTTTTTTTGTGTATAGTTAGAGAATCAGCAGAAAGAGTTTGTGCAAGTATAATATATAATTTAAAATTTTGATTATTTTATAATATTATAATTAATGGATTTTTTATTAAAATAAAATAAATTAATATTTAATAACAAAAATTTCAATTTTAATTATTTTAAAATTTTTTATTTTTATATATATTTATTAATAAAATTGATAGGTAGTACAAGACTTTTGTTAACTACCATATAATTTATTTAAGTTTAGATATTTTATTAAGAACTAAATTAATTACTCTTTTTGCTGATTCTCTAATTACACACAAAAAGATGTTCGCAAGAAGTTTTATACTTCTTTACTAATAAAGTCTTTACACTTTTATTAAAATAACTTGAAACTTGTCTTTATATATCTATCTTACCCCCTTTACTTGTTTATAAACTTCTTTGAATAAAAACTTAAGTCTCTAGTGGCCTGAAAAGACTCAAGTATATACTTCCTCTATTAAGGGCAAAAAAGTTCTAGGAAGTAAAAGAACTGACAAGTGAAGTGTTATATTACAGAGCTAGAAATGACAAAAAATAGAGATTTTGTTGATAGGAGAAGACTTATTATTTACCTTCTCACATACTGTCTTGTACCTTCTTAAAGTTTCTATTGTTTTTCATAGTTTTCTTGAGGGATTTTGCCTACCTCAGTTTGATCCTGAATTTTTAATAGCATAATATTACCTGATATCCAATTGATTAACACAAAATACATTAATAACTGAATGTAAACAAGCTCTTATTAATCACCTCACATGTTCTAATAATATTATTAGTGATAGAAAAAGTTAATTGGTATCTCATGTCTACTCCACTCCTGCAATTGGATTAATCTACAGATCAAGTTCTATTATGTCAATAAGATATGAGCAACAAGTTCCCAAGTGATGAAAAAGCTATTATTTATTCAAATATAGATCTTTCTTTTCTATCATCCTAATCAAGCAAAGTTCAGAACCAAGGTTTTCTTTTTATTCCAGTTAGGCAATAAGATCTAATAGTCTCTAGTCCATACTAAGCTTCAATCCTTTAATTACAATTGAGAGTGCATTTTCTTAGAAGTTATTGAAGGATATCATAATCAATGAGGATCTCTATTACTCTTAAGACCCACCTATTATTACAAGGCAAAAGGATTATTGAATAATCTAACCTTTTGGATAATGGAAGATGTAACCAATAAAATTTCTTTAATTAGACATGACTGCTGAAAGATATTATACTGAAACAACATGACCTAGTTCTTATAAATCATATAAGAACCTGAGGTCTATTATAAGTTGTCTCTCTATTACAGGTGAATAAAAAATTACTGCCCAAAGAAAATTGGAACCAAATGTGTCCTGAAAGTAAAGACTTCCACTAGGTGATAAGTCTTCTCAGATAATACACAAGAAAAAAATCAATATTAAGAATAAATAAGTTTCTCAAATAATCAGAAAAAAAAAAATATCCCAATTGAGCATTTTTATTAAGAAGAGATCTTGAGAAGCAGGTTTTTGAAGGAAGCTGAAAATATTTTTTTCAATTTTTACTCTTTTATTTTTTTGTTATCTGCTTAGACATTTTTAGATTTTCTCCTCCCCTTTTTCAATCTATCCTTTTGTAGTTTTCTATATTCCAATGGCTTGGTATGATATGACAATGACAACCTGCTGTCAATAATGCAGTAGACTAGAAGGGTTTTTACTTAAAGACATTGTAGAACAAAATATTATCTTTAAGACTAAAGATGGGTTTCTAAAGAGGAAGGTAGGGACATTAGTCAAATGTTCCTCACTAGAAAACATTAAAATTTTTAAATTAATAACTATAAAAAAACTATCCACAATTGTTCTTCATTATCTAAATAATTGATTTATAGTATTTCCTGACTTTTGTCCCTATTAAAGTAAAGAGCCATTAATTTTGTCCCTCAAAAAAAGACATAAGTAATCTGCAAAATTTTATATGCTAAATACTTTAGGGATCCATCATTACTCAAGACCAAACTTAGAGGCTTTTATGCTTATGACAAGTTAGTTAGATTAGAATAATAGGTTAGCTGTAGTATGTATCATGCTGCTCAAATAAAAATGTACTTATGTTTTTAATTTATTAATAAACTAACAATCTAGTTTGTCTATAGGTTCTTAAAGAAGGAGATAGGGACAAAAGTCAAATGTTTCTTACTAAAAAATATTAAAATTTTTAAATTAATAACTATAAAAAAACTATCCACAATTGTTTTCTATTATCCAAATAATTGATTTATAGCATTTCCTGACTTTTGTCCCTATTAAAGTGAAGAGCTATAAATTTTGTCCCTTAAAAAGGGATATAAGTGATTTGTGAAATTTTATATGCTAGATACTTTAGAAATCCATTATTAGCTACAGGTACTCAAAAAAAAAAATAAGAGCTAGGTTAATATTTTTGTAAGAAATATAGAAGGAATTTAATTTATTTTTATCTAAAATCTATTAAATAGATTATATCTGACAATTGAATCAGCTAATAAATATATAAAAATAATAATACAATTTTTTTTGAGTACCTGTAGCCAGGCTAGATCATTAGTTTATTAATCAATTGAAAATATAAGTACATTTTCATTTGAGTAGCATGATATATATTACAGCTAAACTATTAATTCTAATCTAATTAATTCATCGTAAACATAAAAAGCCTTTAAGTTTGACCTTGAAAAAAATATTTTACTCTACAATTTTTTTGGATAAAGACTCTCCTAGTTCACTATATTATTGTCAGCAGGTTATTACTATCATATGTAAAGATGTGTTCCTAAAAAGGGAAATAGGAACATAAGTCAAATGTCTCTCACTAGAAACATTAAAATTTTTAAATTAATAACTATAAAAAAACTACCCACAATTGTTCTCCATTATCTAAATTATTGATTTATAGCATTTCATGACTTTTGTCCCTATTTAAGTGAAGAGTTATGAATTATGTCTCTCAAAAAAGGACATGAATAATCTGTGAAATTTTATATTCTAAATACTTTAGGGACCCATCATTATCTATGGTCAGACCAGTACTGTGTGTTTATTAATTATTAAGAAAACTGATAGAGATATATAGAACAATTTCATTATGTCTAAACTAAAAGACTTATATTGACACACTCATTAATGACTTTTAATTCTCAGAAGAGCTTCAGCCTCTAAGTACAATCTTGGGAACAATATTTCGTTCCAGATCAAGTTTTAGATGAAGACCCTCCTAACTTATCAATCATTGCTAGCAGGTTGTCACTGCTTATTATCCTTCAAGGAATTGAATTTGAGAAACTACAAAAGGGAAAAGGAAAAAGAAAAGAAAAGGGAAATATCTAAAAATGTGTAAATACACTACATGAAAATGAAAGAAAAAAAGAAAATTAAAAATACTCCATGTTCTCCAAAGAATCTTTACCAAAAACCTCTTCTCATTAGGAGTCAACCCTTCTGGAATATTCTTTTTCTTCCTAACCACCTGAGGAACTTATCCATCTATACTCTTGATTATTTTCTTGTGACTGTCTGAGGTACTTATCACCTACTCGGATCCAGTGTCTTGCTCAACACTTTCTTTTTTTCAATCTTGATTTTATATCCACCCACACGGAAAAGATAACTAATGGTAGACTCCAGGTTCTTATGTGACTTTTCAGTCTTATTGAGTAACTTTTGATATCTTCCAGTAGTCATGCCTAGTTAAAGGAATTTTACTGGTATTTATCTTGATTGTGATATTATTAATCTTATTTTATTTAATTGGTTATTTGTATATAAGTGATAATTGTCTACTTCTAGTTTTTCACTTTATTATTTATATTACTTGAAAAAACTTTGTTTACTCTTAGTTTATATTTATTAGAAATAGTTTTTATTAAGGTTTTTATTTTTGCTCTCGCTTCTTTTGATTTTGGCTTATCTTTAATAATTAGTTTTATCTCTTTACTACTTCTCCTAGATTAAATTTTTCAGTACTTTTCTAAATTTGACAAACTTTTAGATTCAGATATCTCAGCTGCTCTAGATTTTACAACTATTATAGGATCAAGTTCAAGTTCTACAAATTTGAGCTAATCAATTTTCTTTTTTAAATCTTCTATTTTATTTTTTACTATTCTAATTTTTCAGAAAACTTGTTATTAATATATTTTATTAGATTTAATTTTTTTACAAATTTAAAATTTTTTCTTTTTATTTTTTTAATCTGCACATGCAATTCTTTATTTTATAAATAAATTAGTTAATTAATAAAGATAAATTTTAATAATTTAGCAATAATTTAATTCTAACCTTTTTTGATATTCTTTTTGGTTCAAGTTTTGAATAGCAATTTAATTTTTTATATTGATATTTATACAAATTTAGATATCAATAATTCAGACAATACAATAAATAGCATTCTTATAAACAATTTGGCTATCATAGTAGGGATTGAAAATTTGATATCAGATGTTACTGAACAAACTGCTATTACTTTTGATACAATTAATATAAAAGAAGTTTATAATGGTATAGAAGATTGTAAAGGTTGTGAAAATGAAGATAACTGTTTTATATAAAAAGCATGTTCAATTGATTTTTTTGTTCAAATATTTTAGATACAGTATATAGGCAAAAAAAATATTAAATTAATAAAGAATTATTTAAATAAAATTATTCATATTGTTTTAATACAATTTAAAGCTACATAAAATATTATACTATTATTCATTATATTATATATATTATTAATCATATTATGCTTGTATTATATTATAATTTAAAGCCATTTAATATATTAATTACAACTTTGTCACTTTTATGTTACTATTTACCAATTTTTAAAAATATCAAAAAAATGTTTAATTTCAGCTTTACTTAACAAAAGTTTAAGAAAAAAATCCTAAAAAAGCAAAAATTACTTGTGATTCTAGTAAATTCAATGAATCACTTGTTAATCTATAGATAGAATTTTTCTATAGATATTAAAAAATAAAAAGTAAACATTTAACAAATGAAGAATTCACATTTCAGTACAAAATTAAAAATATTTTATCAAGTTATACTAGTTAAAAAAATTTTATTTAGCATATTGCTACTCATATAACATTTAGTAAAAAAATAAACAATTCAACAAAAATTTTCTTATTAGGCAAGAATATAAAATGAACTTGTCCTCAATTATAAAAGTAGCACCCCAAGTAATATGATCTTCACAAGGCAACTGAGAAGCCTGGTAAGGCAAATAATATTAGAGTATAATATAGATAGGCTATGCAAAAGTAATGGCAAGATCTTAAAAGTGAAAGCAACAACACTAACTTTTCAACTAAGACATACCCTTATTGAAACCAGATTAGCTCTTCCCAAAAAACTGATAGACAAAGGAAAAGGAAAGGAAAAGGAGAGTCCAAGAACATGAACTGAAAAGATAGAGACAGAAGAAGCAAGACAAGTGGGGGAAAACATGAAAAGTATCATTAGCAGTAAAACACTGTCTCCCATTACAGTCGAAGCATCAAAAAACAGGAGTACCACAGAGTTCCAAGCAAAAGATAAGCAACTTGATATCACTGATCAGACAGGTTATAGCTATAAAGATCAAACTGATATCTAGAAGAAACTGCTCACACTATGAGACACTCAAGACAGACAAGCCTTCTCCAAGCTATAGAAGACATTTATCGATCCAGAACAGGTATCAAAACAAAACACAGGGGAAAAAACTATATTTATTAGACAAAAAATGGGACACTTGTCCTTTTTGAAGTATATAAGAATAGACATCCAATCAGAAGACCACAAATCACAGCTATTTTTGATAGTCAGGAAGATGTGCACAAAGTATGCACAATAGAACTCATAGACTATGAGGGTATCAAATTTAGAATGACGGTCTCATTAGGTTCCCAAGATAGCAATTTTCACACCATCATGATATGGGACATTTCTCAACACTTCATCAAAATGGACTTGGCAAAGTTTTTTGATGAACAAATCAGTATCGATTATATTATTCTGCAAAGAGCAGCTCCTTTCCAGATGGCAAACATAACATTTTCCAATACATTTGATTACATAGAAATCAGTTAAGACTGGACTTTCACAAAAGGACTCCATTCATGTAGAATATTTCCTTATTATAGAACACATGAAGTCAGAGAACAAAGGGAATATTTTAATGTAACACTAATCTTCTTGTCTCCAGACACAATGGTAGCAGACCTGGTAATCACAATCACAAGTACCAAAGCCAAGTCAGCATACATTTCCAGGGACAACAACAATTGAGTCAAAAGGTTCACAGTTCTTACCTTCCAATCTAGGGAAGAGTGCAAGAGGCAAAATCAGTAGCTCCTGTGATTCAAGGAATCCAAACATAATGGATAGATCGAGAAACAAAATTATGCTTATATATAGCTTATCAGAACATAATATGCACACATGTTCTAGCAGTCCTGAATCTCTTTCCCCAAGACAATATATTAATAGGTTCAACAATCCAAGAATATCCTTGCCATCCAGATACAGAACAAATCCTAACTATATCAGCCATAGGAATTTTAAAACTGAAGTTCTGAGAAGCTATACAAATATTCTGAAATATGGAAAGAACCCTAACAACAACAACAATGATAACAATATCTGGCAAGCCTTATTAATAATCCAGAGAGAAATTAAAGAAATGAAGAATTCTCTTCAGGATCTTAATGAGAGAGTAGATACTCTAGAACAAGAGTACGCAAACAGATACCCAGAGAGTATAGATAAACTCATGAAAAAGCTAGAAAAATCCATACTTATTGAGAGTGAAGAGTAAGTAGCAGAGACAAGTACCAAGATTCAAAATATCAAAAAAACACAAGAAGCATATCAATAACAGCTCAACAGAATGAGCTCAATGATGTAAGAAACAATTAATCTCTTCAAACTATCCCAATAGACAATCTTATCAGGGCACAACCTCCTCCAATAATATGTTAAACACAACTCAGCAGAACCCTCAGAGAAGGAAAAGCAGTAAAATAGATAACACAATTTCAAATTCTCCAGCCCCTTATGAACAAATAATCCAAAACACTAGTAAACACATAAATAAAATCATCATATATCTCGATAAAACCTTAATACCAACTATCCAGTCTGAATGATTGTGACACACAATATAAAAGGCATAGTAGAAGAGAATAAATATAAACTATGGATAGAGTACTACTTAGAAAATGGATGGGAAACAATTATCGCAATAGAAACTAACAGAGATATAAATCAGATCAAACACTGGAAACAACCAGGATATCAACCAATAACTTCAGTTGATCCAATAAGAAAGATTATACAGGGGGTATACATAGCAATCCATGAAGATATTATATATAAAATATACAAAAAGCAAGAAATAGAGGGAAGGGCTATAGCAATAGATATAGTGTTCCTAAACAAACACAATATAAGGGTAATAGGAGTATATCTCCTATCAAGAAATAGCGATAGGAAAGAAAAAGTTATAATAGAAAGCATCATTAAGAAATGAATAACACAAGTAGAGAAGGAGGTAACACATATAGTAATAAGAGGCAACTTCAATACCACATTCAACCCTGCCATCGACAAAGAGCATATCTCAAAGAAATCAAACAACTATCAATCAGAGTCAGATTTATTGAAATGATTAATTACCAAGAATTTTACAGACACTTTCAAAATATATAATCCAACACAAGTGATATATACATAAAAGAATAGCAGAGAAGTGATCAGTAGGATTGATCAAATATAGTATGGCTCACAGAGCACATGACAATCTAGGGACTTCCACATAATGGACTATTTAGACTCCTTGCACAAAAGTGATTACAGGATCATGATCACAAGAATTGAGATGTGGTAGTTGGAGAAGCAAAAAAAAACAAAATATCTATATGTGAAATCATAAGTATAACTGGCATAAAGTAGACACTAAACAATGGGAGAACTTTAGAGATAAAATCAAAGCAAGGATACAAGATAAAGGTATAAATGAACAAGAAAATATAAACAACCTATGGAATAGTTTCAAGCAGCATATTATAGAATTAACAAATAAACACATATCCAAGATAAAAAGCCAGAGGAGAAACAAGAAACCAGAAGAAGTCCCAACAATATACAGAAGGATTGTGAGTATTCAAATACTATCAGAAAGGTTGCAGAGGAATATTAACACATCTAATGCACAAACTGAACAACTGATCGAAAAACAGATAAGCAAGATGCAGGAATTTTTTCTGGAGCTAGTAACAGAATTAAAGGAATGGCAAATCAAGTATCCTCAAAACTATGTAGCCCAATGGAAGAGAATGTGCAAAGAATACATAATAAAATATAAGACAACAGCCAAAATAATTACTAAATATCACAGAAGCAAAGAAATTCAACAATACACAATAAGAAGACAACAATAATTACAGGATAACAAAAGATAGATGATCAACAGCACCCTGAAAAGATCTAATGGAACTATAGTAATAGATAAGCTTATTATAGAGGAAAACAATCAGATAAAAATTATTACAGATTCAGAGGAGATCAAATAAAAAACATCAGAGCACTTTGCAAAATGGACTCAATATAGAAAAACCACACCTGTATAAAGTATACCCAGATGTAATGATGGGTCCCTAAAGTATTTAGCATATAAAATTTCGCAGATTACTTATGTCCCTTTTTGAGAAACAAAATTCATAACTCTTCATTTTAATAGGGATAAAAGTCTGGAAATACTATAAATCAATAATTTGAATAATGGATAACAAATATGGATAGTTTTTTCATAGTTATTAATTTAAAAATTTTAATGTTTCCTAGTGAGAGACATTTGATTTATGTCCCTGCCCCTCCCTTTAGTTATCTATCTTTACCCAGATAGGTACAGCAATACTTATCAAATAAAAGGATCTAAGAGAAGTGGTATGACACACTCATAGAACACATTACCATACAAAAACTGAAAAAAACAATAAAAGACAGGAGCTCCAAATTAGTACCAGAATCAGATAGCATCCTCTATATAGCTTACAAATATTTTGGACCAAAAACACTAATATGGCTTGTCAACCTGTACAACATGATTCTCATACAAGGCAAAACATCAAGGGAATGGAGCACAGGACATACAGTATACTATATATTCCATATCAAAATCTATGAAATGGAACAATAGAATCGAGATAACTAGACCCATCACCCTGCTCATAGCAGAAAGGAAGATATTCATAAAGATCATTAGTGATTGCCTATCCCAAATTTGTAAGAAGCACAATATTCTCAACAAGTCAAACTAGACAGCCCTATCCGGAAATAACACCCAAGGCCTTTTCTATATAACTAACTTATGCATAGAGCAAGTATACAGAAAGGAGAGAAAATTATGGATTCTAAGCCAAGATATGATGAAGTCTTATGATTCAGTCAATACAGAAATGCTAGGATATACTATGATATGCATTAAGATACTACTGAAAATAATCAACATTATTCAAGAGTTACTTAGAGAAAGAGAGAATCAGGTTATAACAACACACAGTCTAAGCCCAAACTACAGAGTACTAGATAGAATTGATTAAGGAGACATAATCTCTCCCCTATTATGGTGCATATTCTATGATCCCCTCATAACAGAAATCAATAAATTAGGAAGGGGTTATAGATACACAATTAAATCCAGAAAAGACATTAAAGGACCCTATGAAAAGAAACATTTAGACATAAAGGTTATAGCATACATAGATGACATAACATGCCTGGCAGACAACCTAAAAGAAATGCAAAGGACTCTAGACATCACCACAAAGTTCTTCAACCACAATGACATTGAAATTAATTATCTGAAATCACAGCTAATCATTATCAACAGATAGTCTGAAGATTTTGAGAGAAGCTTTATACTCAAAGAAGGAACAATTAAAGGTAGTAAGCCAGGTATACCGATAAGGATGCTTGGAATATGGCTGGACAGTTCAGGGGAAAAAGGATATTAAAAGAAGCTTATAGGAGAAAAAGTAAAGAAAACTAGCAAATTAATTAGCTGGAAGTCAATCACAAACAAACAAATGAGATACTGTATATAATAAATCATATACTCATATCAAGCATAGAGTACCTGCTCAATGATATAGTACTCTCTAAAAGTGAATGCAACTCCCTAATGTGTAAAATTGTAAGAAAGTATAAATACAGGTGTGGTCTCATTAATACAATCCCCAATACTCTCCTATATAACTACACAGAGCACAACTTGAACTATATATGGGATAAACAATTACAACTCCACTTAGGACATGGCCACAAAGGATGAAAGACAAGAGAATCCTGAGAAAAATCTTTAGGATGGGACTTCAAAACTTACAGAATCTATTCTGATCAACAAATGCAATAATGACACATCTCATCCAACCATTTATCAAGGCTGAACAAAATCGGGATCATGATATCTTCTGGATACTGAAAAAACATGGTTTTCAATTTTAACTAGAGTCAAGAACTGAAACTCTCCAAAGGATAAAAAAGATAGACAACACAATTGAAGAAACAATACCAAGTTCAATGTATCACTAGCACAGATAGATGTTGAGAAAACATAACCTGATGTTCGTCGGACAATTCATCAACCCAACAGGAACTTGAATATTATACTGAAGAGAATTGGGGGCTATAGATAAAATAAAGAAAAGAAACACTCCAAAATAATACAAGGAAATCACAGAGTACCTCACAACTCTAGCTAGTATACAAGATAGGATAGAAAATAAGACAAGTAATCACTGAACTTATAGTCAAGACAAATTCCTGACAATAGAAAACTTGCACAAACTACATTGGAGAGCAACACTCAAGCAGAATAAGGAAGTTATCAGCAAAAAAAAAATGCAACGACAGCCTCAATATTATAGTTTTCAAATATTATTCAAGGACAGGAGAACAGTCACCATTAGAAAAATACATGGGGTGCCCCTTAAACTAAAAAAGAGACATATTGACTAAAACTTGCACGTTTGCAGCAAAAAGACAGTACATAATTCAGGTTCTAGTAGAAAGGACAAGCATCTTATCAAAGGAAAACAAGGAACAGAGATAAGAAAAATGACATAAAAAAAAGGATAATAAGAATAGATATATACAATATAAGGGGTATCGATGATATAACTAATCAATATAGTTTTATAAAAGACATAAGTGAGCAAGGTATAGGAATAATAGAATTGTGTGAGATCAAACTAATGCACAGTAATGCAAAATGGACTTTCAATAACCAGAAAGAATACAAATACTTCCATAGTACTAACAAAGATATTCCATATAATATAGGAGTAAGTCTATTAATAAGAAAAGATCTCAAAAAACAATTAGTATCAGTAGAAGAAGCAGATGGTTATATGATTACCATTAACATGTTGATAAAAAAAAACAAAATCTGTATTATACAGATTTAAATTCCATCAGATAGACATAGATACAAGAAAGTACAAGACAATTTAATAAGCTATATTAGAGAAAAACATGGGCAAAGCTTTCACACAATTTTAATTGATGACTTTAATATAGCATACAACCTATAAGAGAATAATGCATTCTTATCCAAGGCATGTTTCAAATCCTCATGGTAATCTGAAATTCCTCTATTTAACTTTCTTGATGAATGTAATTTTTTAAATATATAGACAATATGAAAAAAAAAGACAAAACTCCTACAAAGCAAGATGCCATAAGCAGTAGCGGAATAGATTTTATCTGGATGTCACAGAGCTTGACAAAATACACAATCCTATGATTCAACAATTAAGACATGAAAGAAACTACCAGAAGTAATCATACTATGCTTTTGGTAACCCTATATTATAATAATCCATTCACAAGAAACAAGACCATTAAACACTGCACAATATTTAAAATATAAAGAATTGATTTAAAAAGAACATCCTTTAAACAATAGCAAGCTTTTCAAGAAAGCCTGATCAATAAACTCAAAACTTTCTTGAAGCCTATGCTCAAGAGGAATCTGATAAAGATGAAAGAGAACTACTAACAAATAAAATCTGGAAACCTTCGATTATCTAATTTGTAGGGCAGCTTTTAACAAATTAGAAATCAAAAAACTGGTATCAAATAAGGAGAAAAATATAAATACAGTTCAGAATTTATACGGTACAGAAGAGTTTTTCAATTAAAAACAGTCTTTAAAAAAGCAAAGGCATCAAAAGAAATAACAAAGGTATAGGAGCTCAGTGTGACTATTGAAAAACATAATACCACCCATGGTCTACATCATTAGATAAAAAACTATTGCATTCAATACAGCATTTCCAATATTCCCTGGATACCCTTGAAAAAAAATATCCAAGATGCAATAGAAGGACTCAAGTTTATAAGTCAAAACTTAGAAGTCAAAAAAGTAAGAGAGGAAATCAAATCAGCTTTAGAACTAAGATGTGATAATCTCAAACACAATAAAAAAAAAAGATGGTAAACTTGCTAACAAACAAATAAAGAAACAAAATAGTACTTGACTAGATCAAAGTCAAGCAAAATGGTATGAAATATATAATGACAAACAAAAAAGAAATTGAAAAAGAAATAGAAAGATACCATTAAGAGACCTTCAAAAAGTGAGACGCCAACTTTGCTAATCTTATTGAAGAGTAGAAAAAGGAATATGATCTCAAGCAGTACATCCTTGATGCCTGGTATAACAATCTTCTAGAACCAATCACATATGAAGAACTGAAAGAAACTTTTCATACATTTTCAAATAACAAAGCCCCAGGAAAATTCTAAATTACTATGAAATATTAAAAAAATTGAGTCAAGAAGGAAAAGAATATCTGCGAAAGATGTTGAATACCTTCTTAAGATGGAAAGTTATATCTGTATATTGAAAACAAAGCCACATATACCCAATAGCTAAACCAAAACAATGGGGACGTGAATTAGTAAATACAAGACCAATTGTACTACTAGAAGTTACCAGAAATGCTTTATTAAAATTCTAACCACCAGAATGGAAAAATTTACAAGATTAACAATATTCTTAGGGATCCTAACTATGCAGGATTGTCAGGAGAGAGCACAGTAGAATCTATTCAAATTCTCAATAACATCTGTGAAGATGCAAAAGAAAATAAAAAAGAACTGTGGATACTCTTTCAAGACATAGCCAAGATATATAATATTATTAGCCTGAAAATACTAACCAAAGCAATGGAAAGAATCAAGGTGCCCAAAGGTTTTATCAAGATCATGCTGAGCCTGTTTCAAAATAGAGAATTCAAAGTAATATTTGAGAATGACCTTACGGAACCAATAAGGGCAGGAGATGAAATAGATCAAGGAGAAACTATTTCACCACTAATATAGAGAATTTTTTATATCTTTTTGTTGTGCAAAATCCAAGAAGACATAGAACAGGAATACAAAATGGAAGTCTCATAGTACCCTGATCTAAATAATACCATCACTAAAAAGCTAGAATCAAGATATGTAACCATAGCTTTCATGGATAATATCACATGGATAGCAAGGTTCAAAGAAGATATAAAAAAGATCTTAGAAACAGCAAGGATCTTTTACAAAGCAAATGACTCTTAGATCAATAGTAACAAGTTAGTTTTGGTTACTATCAATGATTCTAGCCACTATCTAGAAGAAGTTCATGTAGGAATCAATAAAGAAGTAGTTAGAGAGTTAGATAGAAGAGAGCAAGCAAGATTCCTGGAGATATGAATAGGCAATTAGAAAACTACAATCAAACTCAAAGAAAGGGTCTTATAAGAAATCAATACTATTATAAAAATTCTCAAAAACAAGAAATTGACCAATAAGCAAGTTCTTTATATATTAAATAGAGTATTGATTCCAAGAATAGAATTTAGAATGCAGCATAGCATATTATCCTAAAAAATATGCAATAACTTGATAGCAGCATATCATAAGCTCTTCAAGAACAAAGTAGCCTTATGTAGATTCATCCTCACTAGTGTAATTTATCATCCAAAGATATACAATCTTAAAAGTATATGAATGCTTCAAAAAGAAAGCCAAATAATTAGACTCTGTAATAGAATAAACGATCAAGGTCCAGCAAGACTTATTACAATTATTAGGTTGAAACAAGTGCAGATTAAGTACTTTAAGCCTCACAATCTTCTTTTATATAAATCTCTAGATCACCTCAATAATAAAAGAAATTTCATATTGCAAGTTTTAAAGTTAACTAAAGACTTGGGACTAACTTTTCAGAGCTGGAAGTGGAATGATATTTTCAAGTGGAGCAAAGGCAATAGTCCAATTCAAGAATATCTAACAGTAGAAGAATATAGAAAGGCAATACTATCTTTATGAAATAATAGATTAATGTATATAGATCAGCTACTAAACCAAAACTTTATAAAGTTCAGAAAGTGGAGAATAATTCAACTTATTTAGTATACTAGTAAAGGCCCTATTCCAGAATAGTATGATATCCTACAAAGAACTATAACTAAAGAAAGTATAAAAGACTTTACAACACTTTGAAAAAAGTAATAGGAAGAAAAGTGGCCACCAAAATGTACTAAATCTGAACTTAACAGAGATAAATAAAAGAAAATCTGTATGGTTACCTAGAAATATAATTAACAAATAGTATAGAGAAAACTGATTCAGGAAAATAGCCAAGGTACTGTGATAATTTATTATTTTAACCATCAGGAAATAGAAGATGGTCTAGAAACAGTTCTTACCAAATGCACAGGATGCTCATTAAACAAGAGAAATGGAAATGAATGTAATATAGAAATAGAATCAGATTTGATCAATACTATATTATTCTTAACTATCAAAAAAATTCTAGAAGAGCACAATTATTAAAAGTTCCTTGTTTCCTATTGGAACTAGATAGTATAATAATCAAGAGTATAGTCCCAGAAACCCAAGATTCAACAAATGATCAAATTAAAAAAATGAAACAAGTATTAATAGGAGATTGGAAACAAGAAATACTCAAAACAATGTTAAGTAAGGAGTATATCAAGATTATCTACTTGAAATTCTCTAGCACAATCAAGGATCACAGGAGAAGCTAACCTTTTACTCTAACAGATCCTTAATCGACCATGGAAATAAGAATGAAAAAATGGGTACAATATAAATACAAATAGAAGGGGCTGGAAAAGAAATCAAATTTTAGACAGGAGTCAAAAACTGGCCCTCATCCACAAGGGTAGAACTGGTAATACTAGTTATAATAGCTTTAGTAGCTCAAATATGACAGTACTGTTGAGATCTTCATAGATAAACTAGTCTATATTTTTAAATGTAAAAAGCTAGAGAAAGAAGATCTGAAGATGATACACAAAAGATGGCTAAAAGAAAAGAACTGATCATTATGGATGAGAATATTAGATCTTGTAAAGAAAAAGCATATCCAACTAACTTTGATCAAGGTTAATAAAGTCCACTCTAAGGATTCATAGAATGAAGAAGCAAACCAACTGGCCAAAGAGGCATTAAAGCTACCAGCAATAGAATGGAAGAGTCTCAAATCAAGCAAGATATCCACAGAAACTATGTGGCAAGAAGAAGTGATAGACAATCCAATATGACAGTTTATCAAACAAATTAATAAAAGATCAATGGCTCTATTATGAACATAGCAATATAGAACAAAGACAAAATGGCATCACCAAGTTCACAAGTATCAAACCTACTTATTGGATCTGGCATAAGATAGGTTTAAAATGGAAATACATGGGATACCTCCTTCAAAAGCTCAAAAAGAAGAAGTTTCCTAGTTAAATTGACCAATGATAAACTACCTACCTTAAGCAAACTAGTAATAAGAAGATCAGATCTATATAAGCAAGCAAAATATATAGCATGCAATCAGCATTAAGAGATAATAGAACACTTATTAAAATGCTCTGGTCATAAGATTGAGATCCTAGCGGCATGGCAAAAAGGATCTGAGACTTTTCTTAAAGAATTCGACAAGTTGTATCAAGAATGTAAAAAGAAAGCAGATGAAAAAATGATACAACTAGCAGTCAACAATAGAAGAGAAAAAGGTGAATTAGATTAATAGATTTTCAGACTAATAGAATCAGCCTCGCAAACTGGTTCAAGCATTTTTAACTTTTGTGCAAAATTAGTAGAAGATAATGTAATGACAGAAGCTGTTAATCTAAACTGTCATAGAAAGAAGCTGAGAACAATAGTAAAAAAATGGATTCTAAAAGTACAAAAGAAGGTTTGCAATCAGATCTGAAAACAAGTCTGGAACATGAGATATGAAAAGATTATGAAAGAAACAAGAACAAAGAATTGATAGAAGAGCAAAATATAAGAAGGCTCAGGAAGCAAGAAGGCAAGACTTGCAAGATAATCCTAGTCACAAAAGCATAAGGCAAAGAGAAGAAGCGAAAGAGAGTGAAAACAAAAACCTTGTAGAAATTATAAGAAATAGAATTAAATATGGGATAAAGTAATTGGGTTTTGATCCTTGTTAGAACATTGTACAGTAATCCGTAATAATAACCTGTGAACAATAATATTAGAAGTTGAAAAGGTTTCCACCCAAACTACTAATAGAATAATAAATTACTCCTGAAGTTGCACTTAAAGTCCTAGATAAATATAAGACTTTGATAAGTAAGTTAGTTAGAGATTTAGCTTTAGTGACACATATATAATATATAGCTTATAATTGTCTAATAAAGCACACATAACTAGCCTGATAAAGGGTTATAAAAAAATAAATAAATAAAACAAAATCTATAATAATTTACATACTTTTACAAAGTAACTAACTTGTCTTTATATATAAGTAAAGATAGGTCTCTAAAAGGAAAAACAGGAACAAAAATCAAATGTCTCTTACTAGAAAACATTAAAATTTTTAAAGTAATAACTATAAAAAAAACTGTTTTCAATTGTTCTTCATTATCCAAATCATTGATTTATAACATTTCCTGACTTTTGTTCCTATTAAAGTAAAAAGCTATAAATTTTGTTTCTAAAAAAAAAAGACATAAGTAATCTGTAAAATTTTATATGTTAAATATTTTAAGGACCCATTATTATATATAGTATAGTATAAGTACTCTAAGTTAGATCTTGGGAACAATATTATACTCTACTAATAAGTTGGCAATAACCTTTATCTATCAGAATAATTACAAATAGTTTGTTATTGTTAATTGATCCAAAAGCCAATAAATTGCTAAGTTAAAAAAAGAAAAAAAAAATTGATTTGAGAAAAGGAGTCAATTTAAGACCCATCAAAAAAATCCAAAAATAAAAACAACCTCTTCTCAAAAGGGATCTGCTTGATTGGAATAGTCTTTTTGTTTTACTTGAACCTCAGAAGAAATCTTCTTTTTTACTATCTGTAATATTGAATGAGTCAATTCAACTAGTTCTTCATTTAAGCAAGTATAAGATTGAATATCTCAAGGAAAGTATTTAGACCTTAGCTTTTTCATTAAAGCTTTGTTAATACCTAAAGAACTTAAATAAGAGATAGAAGTTTGCAATCCATATTACCTATCACTTGATCTTTTGATATCATGGAAGTCTTCATTAATGAACTTGAGCTTTTTGAGAACAACCATTTTCAAAACATTCTTTCCAATTATCAATAATATTAATAAAACATATAAATATAATGAATAGAGGCTTGTTTATATTTCAGAAACTAATATATTTTGTGTTAGCCAATTACTTTTGGTGAGGATTTGTGCTATCCAAAATTTAGAATCAAATTGAGATAAGCAAAATTCCCTAAAAAATCATAAAAGTAAAAGCTCTAAAAGAACTAGAATAGTTTAAAGAAAGAAATTAAGCCTTTTAATTATAACAAAACCTCTGTAATCCTCACATTTTAAAGATTAGAAGAGCTTTTAAATACTTTACAATCAGTTCTTTTTTCTTTGAAAACTTTCTTATCATTGGTATCAAAGGTATTACTTGACTTTTCTTAATCATTGGAAGTCAAGTTTTTGGGTAAAGAGACTTGTAAACAATAAGATAAGAATAAAGATGACTCTTAAAGTCAGACTTAAAGTTGTTTTATGAAAAATATTAAGACTTTAATAGCAAAGAAGTGAAAAAACTTCTTGCAAACATCTTTTTGGTATATAGTCAGAGAATTAGTAAAAAGAGTTTTTCAAAAATATAAGATTTGTAATCAATTAAAAAACAAATATTAATATAAATATTGTATTTTTTTATAATTCATTGATAGATAAGTTATATATATTTTGTTAAATATAATATATTTTTGTTTTTATATATTGGCTTTGCCATACTTTATTGAAACTCATAAAAGTAATAGAAATTGAGCTAACTCAAAAACTATATATTCAAATTTTCTTATTTAATAAAGTAAAAACAATAAAAGATTTTCCTTAAAGATTATTTTACCTTGTAGTTAGGTCATCTCTTAAAAGATAAGAAGATAGATATAGTCTCACTAGTGTTGAAATAGATTTCAAATATATAAAAATAAAAGAAAAAAAAATAGTATTTCTGGTTATATACTAATTTTCAAATAATTTGTCAAAATTTAGATCTATTTGACAAAGTTGTGTTCAATATCCTTTAAAATTCTTTAGATTAATTATTTTTATAAATAAGAGAGCAAAACTATATAAGCTTAAATAGAGACAAAAATTTTGCATTACAAAAAAGATATCAGAGGATTGAGGAAAATGGTTTGATTATATTTGACTATTGTTTATCAGTTCTGGTCTCATTTATTCTATATATATATATATATTTTAATATGCAACATTGCCTATTTATTGAGTTTATATACAAAAACATGTTACTTTGTCAAGGAAAGGTTATATTATAGACATTTTTTTCCATGTATCTAGTGTACATGGTTACAATAAAACCAGTTGTTACCTGGGTTGATGGATATCCACTACCATTGGTGGTGGGGCTTAGCCTTTGAAACTCTTGTGGCATATTGTCCTTATTGAGGACTAATGTGTCTAAGTACCATTAGCATGTTCCTTGTAAATTTCAAAGATGTTGTGGATTCTGTTGAGAATGTTATATATTAGTTCCAGGGGTATGCTTCCATCTTGTTGGATATGATATTTCTATATTCTGATTTGTTTGTATGTGATTTATGGTGCTTCTATTTTTTGTCAGTCGATATTCCTTGTAGTTTCTTCCAATGGTATAGATACTCATATCTGTTAATCCAGATATTATATGTCCAGATGTTATGAATGCTAATGATGGTTTTTGTTATTTTGTTGGTTTTGATATATTTGCCAATAATCTTTAGGATGGTTTTGCTGAAGTCTCCAGAGATAATCTTGTTCCACATGTTGTTTGCTACTATGTTTGAGGTAAGTTCCTATTTGATGTCTCAGTTAATATTATTATCGATTCTTGCTGTTATCTCTTAATGTATGGTGTTTAATGTGACTTGTTCTATATCAATACCATAGAAGGGACATCTGAAGGAATGAATGTTGTCTTCTGTGTTTGGACACACAAAGCATATGTCAGATTTGTATATGTCTGGTCTTCTGATATAGAGCTTATCCATTATAGAGAGCTTTTTGTTATATAGTTTTAGTGCGAAACTTCTTTGTGAGTCTATTTTGTTGAGATTGATAGCTGACAGATGGAGCCTCTGACTTGTTTTTTTTTCAGTCTATGCCTTCTGTCTATTGTTTGGTGAGATCTTTATTTCTGTCTAGTGTGATCCATTAATATGTTAACTGTGTTTGCCTTATGCACTTGAAGGCCTTTCAGATAGTTGTGATAATTTCTGTTTAGTTTTTGTAGTGGAAGGTGAGGATCCTGTTGCTGAGGATAGTATTTGTTAAATGACCTTGAGAATCAATTGTATTGTTTTTATTGTGATGTTTTGCCAATCTGTCAGCTTCAAGGAATAAATGGGTAGTGAAGTAATTCTATTTATTTGTTTTGAGCCAGATGATCAAGGTCTGGTAATGTGCTGCTATTACACTGAGATTGTTGATAAGCCTTAGTTCCTTGATTTTTTTTATGTTGTTTTCAGAATAAGCATTGTATTCTTCTATGAGGGATAGTGAGTCAGTTTCAATTGTGAGAGATCTTTTTGGTCCACTTATGGCTATGGCTATTGTTGCAGCCAGAATTTCGGCTCTGTATGCTGATAATTGTTCTTCCAGTTGTAGTCCTATTGAAGCTATGTTTGTTTGATTGTTAGTAATGTTTATGTCTATTCCACATGTATTAGGGCTATTTTCAAAATTGTAGACTCTGTCTATATAAGTGTGGAGGCTGTTGATATTTTTAACTTTACGATGTACTTTGATGAGTTCTTGTTTGGTTGTGAGACATATGTTGACAATTTGAAAAAGATCTTGTAATATGTGTAGAGTGCTGTCAATTTCCAGTCCATCAAAGATTTGGTTGGGCTCTGTGAAAAATTGATCAATGCTATTGGATGAAATTAATATTCTTTTTTTTAAGGTGGAGTCTGACGAGCTCCTTGATTTTGTGGTGTTGATTATGGGAATCCTAAAGGTATTGACTTTTAGTATTTCTATACAGCAGATTTCCCCTCTGTTGTCTATGATATTGGAGGTGTCGCAACTGGAACAGGTGTTTACTAGAGAGTCATTCATCATGATGTAGTTCTGACCTTGATTGTGTCATGTTTTTCACTTATATATTTGCCTAGGATTTGTTGATGTTTAAACTGTGTGATGTACCAGGAGTGTTACAGTATGTTTGTTCAGGGTTGTTTGGCTTAATCTGGATTAGTGGATTCAGGGATGGTGTAGTGAAGATACTTTGTAGGGAGAACGCTATTTGTTGTTGAAGGTATGGAAATCAAGTTGACACTTTTTTCTTAATTATTTTATTGTATAATGCTCTGACCTGCTGCTATTCTAATTGTTTAGTCATATATGAGCTGATTAGTTGTTCGATCCAAAAAAGCTGGTGGGATCTGCGACTACCCTATACTTTGTATACCAGTTATGTTTGATAAAATCTTCTATAGGGTATAGGTTCTGGGGATTGTTACATTCTATAGTAAATCTATTGATATTTATATTATGTCTCTGAATATTCTGCAGGCAGTCCTGTAGAAAATTGGCCTTGCTTTTGAAAATATGTGGGCAGGTGTTTAGGATGTCCTTTTTTTGCTATATGAGCTATTGGAGTTCGTGGGTGCTGCTGTGCATGATATTGTTAACTATGTTTGAGTTGAAAAATAATTGTTGTATATTACTGACATGTTTTTGTAGCTGTCTAGTTTGTATTTCCATGATGCCATAATAATTTTCAAGGTGGATCATTGTGTTGGATACTGTATAGGCCAGACTGATCCATTGTCTGAAGCTATATCTGATTTTTTTGTCAATTTTCACATATTCCCCTTGTAAGAGGATTAGGTCTTGTAAGAGATATTCTATGATGGGGAAGATTACAGGATTTGTAATATATAAGTGCATTTTATCTGTGATTTGTTTTCTGGCAAGTGTGTTGCATAGAAAGGTTGTTTTGGACATAATCAGATTTTGTTGGTGCTTCTAGCCAGCTTTGGCTTCATGTCATATACCTAGGACTTTGATGGCTGTTGTTGGATCTGCCGATGTTATTTTGAAGTTGTTGATATAAATATTGTTTTGAGATGCATTAAGATAATCAATTCCGATTTGTGTAGATTGACTGTAATGTTATTTAGGTTGTAAAAAGAGGTGCTAATGTTAATAATAGCTAGAAGATCCTTTTGTCCTGAGTGATAAAGGTGGTGTTATCCATGTATGCCGTGATTGGTATGTTTATGTCTGAAAGGACAAGATTGCTTTGTATAGGCTTTTGTCATTGTAGCTGATATCCTTTCATATTGCTGATAACGGATATAAGTGGATTATAGTATATGTGCCAAAGTAAGGGGATATTGTATCACCTTGGTCATACCTTCTTTAACAAAGTATGGGTCTGTGTTATCAAAGTACATAATAACAGTATTCTGTCAGTTGTGGAAATAGTTTTTGATTAGGTTGATTGTTTAAAGTAGAATTCTGATTCAATGCATTGAGGTTACTAGTCTTTCTATATTAACTGTATCATAGGCTTTGCTCATATCCTGGAAGAGCATGAAGCAAGGCTTTCGTGTGTTTCTTGCATTTTCCAGCACTTGATTTATTATTGTAATGGGTTCCTTAGTACTATGCCCAGGGAGTGTGGCCCAGTTGTGTAGAGAAAGGATGTGATTGTTTGTGAGGACTTTCGCTAGCCTGTTTATGAGAATCTTTGTGAATAGTTTTTTGATTGATTCTAGAAAAGTCACGTAATGTTGATGTCATCATGCCATTCCTTTGGTTTAGGGATAGGATATATTGTACCCTTCTTCCGTTTTTTTGGAACTATTTCTTTGTCAATTATTTTATTAAAGAAGATTGTAATGAGTTCCAAGAAATCCTTGCTCATGTTTGTATGCTATATAGGATATTTGTGAGGGACCTGGAGTGGATTTGTTGCTAGTTTTGTTGAGGCATCCAATGAGTTTAGTAACTATAATAGGGAGATTAACTTCCTTGTATCAGCTGGATCAATGTTCTCTTTGAATTTATATTCTTGTTGCCATATAGTTCCTTTGTGTTCATGCGGCTAATGCTGTTTGATTCATTCTTTGAAGTGCAAATGAACTTCTTTTTTAATTTCTAGTGGATTAGTGATGAAGTGTTTTTCAGTGGATATATTATTAATTAATTTGCTGGTGACAATACTTTTTCTGGGTTAACCAAGTATGGAGTGAATCATTTGTTTTTTGTCTTGGTCAAACCAAGTGTTACAAAGTTCTTTCCACTTTTTGATATCAGTTGTGGTTTTTTCTTTATTTGATTTCTTCATGGTGAGTCTTTCAATCTTTATAAATGTGTCTATTTCTGATATAATGTCCTGGATGTTATAGTTAGGAGTTCATATTAGCAGTGAAATTCTGATAGAGATAGCTTTGTGCAGTATGTCACTTTTACTTGGATAGTATTTGTCTGATTTTTTCTCGTGGAGAACCAATTGTCTTCTATATGCATTCAGTTGGAATAGGAGAAGTAATTTGTGAACGACTGTTCTTTTCCTGTGATTTTTTTGTTTTTCCTTGAATTTTTGGATGTGTTTGTTTGTGGCTTTGAGGATTATGTCAGAAGGATATTCCATGTCCAGTCAATATCTAGATTGTCCTGTGATAGTTCAAATAATAAGTAGTCTTTGGAAGAATCTAATTTATTTGCAAAAGCTAGCCATTGTTCCTTTGATGTAGCTAGCTAAGCAAAGAATGTGTTATTGTGTGGATGCATAGGTGTTTCATGGGGAGCTTGAGCTCCCATGTTTCCATTTATGTGATCTGGATTCTGTGATCTGTGCTGATGCTATTGTTGTCTACTATATATGAATCGATGGAGCTCCAGGAAGGTCTGGAGCTACATCAAATCATATCAATGTAGCTGGTCACGTGGGTTGTATTAGATGTTTTGGATCAAGTATATTCTTTATTATGGGGATTGTGATATCAGAAAGTGTTAAATAAACTGAGTTCTTCTAATTTTTGAAAGAAGGGATCAGGAATATGTTTGATTATCTTTCTGTTACTAGAGATTCTATCTATTTTCGGTAGGGGGTATGAGTTGAAGTCCTCACTGAGTATGATATGCCAATTTTCATGATTGTGCTGTTTTATCCAAGATATGATTTGTTTTTGTGTTTCATTTCTTTCACTACCTGGTTTTGCGGGTGCATATGTACCTATTATTCTGCAAAATTTCTTATTTGGGAGGGCTAGGTCAATGTAAATGAGTCTTTCCAGTTTTTTTTTTCACATGAACAACTCTGTTCACGATATTCTTTCTAATGGTAATGCCGATGCCTGTGCCCATATCATCATTGCTGTGCCACCAGCTAGTGAATCCTTTGATTTTCCAGTATTGAGTTTATTGGTTTTTCATTTTGTTTATATTGAAATAATGATGTCCCATGCTTCTTTTCTCAATGTTTCCATCCAAAGTGTTCTTTTTATTGGATCATTTAGTCCTTGGCAATTGCATGTAGTGATGGTCCAAGAAGGATCTAGAGGGAAGATTTTGTATGTTGTTGTCTTGTTCTTTTGAAATAGGAAGGTTTTCTGAATATGTCTTGATAAGTGTTGTATGTAATTGGGTTGATATGATGAAGTGGATAATCTTGTTCTGTTATCTTGTTATTTATGTTGTATAGGGTGCATAATTGCAATAAAGGGAGAATATCATTTGATTGTTGTTGCTTGTTGTGTTATTCATAATTATTGTCTTGTAATAGCTGAACTGGTTGAGGTACCTAGGAGGATGTTTATGATAGTAGATACTAAGGCATTTATGGTTCGATCCATGTTTCTGATCAAATTATGAAGCTGCTGTTGTTGATGTTGGATATCATTTATGTTTTTTAGATATAGGGAATCTGATTCTATGTATGTGGTTTTCTGATTATAGTCTTCTTCCATTACTTCTGTGCTATCATAGCAGTATTGCTCCAGGTTGTCAATTTTTTCATCTAGATTGTTGATAGCTTCCTTTATTGATTTTAGCTTGGCTTGAATTGCTAAGAGCATATTCGCTATGTCCTGGTTGGGATCATGGTGATGGTTTGGCTGATGTTGTTGCTGAGTTTTGTATTTAATAGCTGATGCATAGGAACATGATAATTGGAGGTTTTTCCAATTGTGGGTTGTATGAGTTTGCAAATTTTGAATGAGCCAGCCAGTCTAAAGTGGTTGTAGAGTTTTTCAAATCTCTCTGCTTGCTCATGATTATATTCTTTCTATTGTTTCTTATGCTCCTTGGTAGTGCAATTGGTGACGAGGTATTGAGGGCTATTGCATATAGTGCAAAGTTTGATTTAAATAGTTTTGGTTTCAATGGAAGTTTCCCCAGATTAAATTGTTGTTCCAGGACTGTGTGAAGTGTTTCTTCATCTTCGAAGCTGATAACAACATATTTCTAGGTTTGTATGACATGAGATGGGGGATGTAACATGTCTTTGCCTGTAATTTCTGACAGATGTGTCTCAAGTAAAAGCTATTGTATTAGGTGAAAGGCTTGTGAGCTTAAGGGAGTGCTTGCCTCTGTTTTTCATCTGATCTAGGTCCCAACAGGCATTGAATATTCTGATTAAGTTGGTTTTGATGGGAATGCTCCATTTGGAGAGTAGTTTGGTCTTGTCTTCCTGTTGTGTGAATGTGATTGTAGTATTTGTTGAGTCGTTATCTTGATGTTGGTGATTTGTTCGAATTTGGCAAAGATTTGTTGCATATCTATGAGTCTGGTATCAGGGGAATGTTCCAAGACCTGATACTATTTTCCTTATTTAGTTTGTTGATTGTTTTTTGTATATGAGTTAATCTGCTATTGTCCTTTTATGATAAAATTATATTGCTTGCATTGTCTGTAGCCTGTTAATCCTCAAAAATGGTGATGATATGATCTTCTTCGTCAATGTATTCATGTTGAATAAGAAGAAACCCTTCAAGGGAGTTGAGTATCTTTGTGACATAGGTGATGTTTTGATGAATTGTCTGTCCTGGTAGCTTTTCAGCTTTGATACTCAGTTTGATTCATTCTCTGCCATATTGTGTCTGATAGTCGAAAAGAGATCTTGGCCAAGGTTTGGTATCTAAGGGTCATGTGTGGGTTTCCTTGCCTTTGTTTGCCTTTGTTCTTATTGACTTCCTGCCAGGTGTCTGAGTCATCTTTGAGTACTTCGTTGTAGTCTATCTCTATGTCTGAGTCATCTATTCTGGCCATGGGAAAGAAAGTACTAGTAATTTTCTTTAGCGCATTTGTAATGGGGATTCCTTCTTAACTTTGTTCGAGTTCAACTTGTTTGTTCCATGTGTTGCTTGTCTGATTGAGTACAAAGTTTTCCGATACAATGTTCTTGCCCGCCTGTTTGTTTTTTTCAAGATTGTTATCTATACTAGTGAATATTTGTTGAACTGAGGGTGGATTGTAGGTGGTCTTCAGTTTTTTGTTATCACTAGGTCTCTTGTCTAAAGTGGATGTTTTCTTGTCTACTATGGGGATTACCATACCCTTGCTTAGCTTCTCAACATTATAGTTTGACCTACTATTGATATATTGCAGTCGTTTGAATCTCTCCATCTTGCTTTGCTCTTTCATTGTACCTGAGGTGTTGCTGCACCACAGGTGAATGGGAAAGGGTTCATTTATTCTATATATTATCTAGTATATGATCTTTTATAGATATTCTTCTAAGGGATGACAAGTTGGAAGTTTTATGGGAACTCTAGAACATAGAGAAGGTAAAAAAAAAAGAAAAGTTTAGAGCCTATTATATATCAGTTTGTTCTTTTTTACCATTGCAATAACACTATTTTAAAAAGAAAAATTTTGATATTTCTGATATGTACTTGGGTAAACTTGATAAATATTATATTGTTTTCTTCAGAGTATTATTATTTTTAGAAATCAAGCCATTGTTTATAGCCTTGAAATATTCTTCAGGTATTTTTAATTCAATAATTACAAGTTGATATTAATAATTAGGTATAAGTGATTTTAAGATCTTTCTAATCTTCCAATAGCTTGTTAATAAAAGATAAGTATAATATTTGTTCTCATTCTATATTTTCTTAAGTTTTATCTTTATTTATTTTCCTGGGCAAGTAAGAAGGAGAGCATATTCTTTCTCTTTTGCTTTATCAATAATATAGTAGTTAACAATGTTTCTTATTCACCTATGTCACAGATATATGACTTATAGTGAATCTTAGGTTCTTATAGAGCTAAGAAAATATATTTGAATATGTGAAGTGTAACATGTGCACTGTTAGGAAGTCATTTCATCATTATGTATCTTAGTTAAAGGAAAACTTTATTAAATGTAAACTAGGAGCAGACAACTCTGAGTTG
>CAJVPT010000551.1:0-28349 GCA_910592055.1 Acaulospora colombiana | reverse complement strand
GGCTTTTCTTTTGTAGCATCCAAATACTCTTTAAGTTATGGATATTTGGATGATGTATTATATTATTGGGTATGGATTTGCACAAGTTACTCTTGTTTTTAAGAAGTTTTCTATATATCATAATTAAAGTGTTGCACATTTTTCAAGATAGCATGTGAAACTCTATCCTTGATATCAACACTCTGTTTAAAATATAAAGTGTTTATTTGTTGATCAATTTTTTATTCTTTATGACTTATATAATTGTGTTAATCTCTTTGAGTATTCATTCTTTTAGTTCAATTGCTATCTTTTGATTACCAGTTCAGATCCCCAAGAATCTTGTATATTCAATTTTATCTAGCTCTTTAACTGTTTTACTATTGATTCCTGTTTTAACTTTTTCTGGATAGTGATTAGAATTATTAATAGTAACTAATACTGATTTGTTACTATTAATTTGAGAGTTGTTGACTCTATAAAAGATTCTTACTTCTTTTAGAATGTTTTTCATATCTGCTTTAGATCTTGCTACCCATATAGTATCATCCATAAAAGCAATAGCTACATATCTAAATTTCAATTTTTTGTTGACTCCTTCTCCTTTTAGACTTGGATCCCAAATATCTGATATTTTATATTCCTTTATATCATTATTTTGAATTTTACATAACAAAGGATCATAAAAAATTCTTCATATTAGAGGTGAAATAGTTTCTCTTTGATCAATCCCATCTTTAGCTATTATTGATCATATAAGTTTATTTTCAATTATAATTCTAAATTTTCTATCCTGAAACAGACCTATTATAATCTTAATAAACCCTTCTAGAAGTTTGATTTTTTTCATCGCTCTTGTTAACATATCCAAGCTAATTATTGAGAATTTGAATAAATTCAGTGATACTTTTTTTTGGTAGCTTTGCAAAGTTAGAATCTCTTGGAACATTGTTAAGCTTGCAGATGTTTTCTAGTCTATTTGTTAGAATTTTAGTAAAAGATTTTTTTGTGACTTTGAGTAATACAATAGATCTTGTATTTAGGAGATTACATTCCCATGGCTTGATTTTGTTATTGAATAAATATAGCTTTGTTTTCAACTAGTAGATATTATTTGCTATTTTAGAAAAATATTTAACATATTTCTTAAATATTCTTTTCCATTTTGACCTAGCCTTTTTAACATTTCATAGTTGATTTGCAATTTTCCTGGAGCTTTGTTATTAGAAAGTATTTGAAGTGTTTTACTTAATTCTTCTTGTGAAATAAGATCTAAAGGATTTTTGTATCACCATGCCTTGATATAGTTCTTGGGATTATATTTTTCTTTTTAGTCATTAGTAAGATTATTAAAGTTGATCTCTTGCTTTTTAAAGGTTTTTGGTGGTATCTTTTAACTTCTTCCTTAATTTTACTCTTTTTGATCATAATATATTCAGATCTTTCTTTTTAACTTTGATTCTATCCAAAACTATTTTGATATGCTCTCTTTCTATTAGTGAGTTTACTATTTTATTTTGATTATTTTGCAGGTTCTCACATCTTTATTCTAAAACTATTTTAATTATATCTCTAGCCTTTTTTGTTTCGAGATTCTGATAAGTAAATTTAAGACCTTCTATTGTATCTTGTATATTCTTTTCCAATAGTGTCCATGGGATATTTGGAAGATTATATTGGATACAACAGTTTTTAATTTGATAGTTGAGGCTGTGAGCTCTATATGTTTTTCTATGGCTGCACTAAGAATTTATAACTTGTCCAAATTGTTAGAAGACTCTGCTTTTTTGAAGAGTGTTATTAATTGTAATACTCTTTTGAATTTGATAAACTTTGTCTATATATATAATGCTTATTTATTGAGATTGATATGTTTTTGATTGTAAACTTATTGAAGGCTACCTTGCTAACTAACTTTTCGAATGTCTTTCATATTTTATTTACTTGAACTTTTCTCATATTTTATTTTGATTCTTTTTATAATAAGGGGTTTAATATTGTTTTGAACTTATAGTTCAAACTGTTATTAAATATCTGTCATTGATCTATTATTAACCCTTTTATATCTATTTTTTTCTCCCTTTTGATAGGCAATTTGTTTATCATGTCTCTAATAAAAATATTGATATTATGTAGTATCATTGTTAGTATTGTGTGATCATTATTTGTAACTTTCTTCATACTTTGATTGTCAAAATGTAGGATTGGATATATTGTTAGACCTTGTGATATCAATATATAATCAATTCAGTTACTACTTGTTGTATCCTATCTTGTTGAGATTTTATTTTTGCCTTTCCATGCTACCCATATGTCTAAGAAGCTCTATTCATCAAGAAAATTGAATAGAGAGATTTCTGGATGCCATGATGATCTGAATTTTGCTTTGAAAGATGATGTTTTATCTTCACTGAATTGTATACTACATTGAAATTCCATATTAATATTATATGAAAGCCTTGCTTATATTTATTCTTGGTAAGACTTTTCACTTTCTCTTGAACTTTTTTGCTTCTTTACTTGTTTAATAGAATGTATACTTGTATGATACAAATTTTATTTCTGTTAATCAATAAGTTGACTGCAATTATATATCCTTCTATTTCTTCTACTGATACTACTTTTTTTTAAGATCTTTTCTGATTAATAGACTAACTTCTGTTCTATATATAATATCTGTATTTATACAATAAAGTGTTTATATGTTGAATTCCAATTATGTCTTTATTTTGATCAATTTGATCTCATTTAATCTTAGTATTCCTATTTTTGTTCCTGCATCTCTTTTATAAGGCTGTGTTGAATTACTATATCTGAAATTCCTCTAATATTGTGTATGCTAATTCTTATTACTTTCTTATGAATATTATCATCATCATTCTTTTTTGATACACCTTTGTTTTTTATTTTCTTGAGAAACTCTATTTTTTCTATTTGAAAAAATGTATTGATATTATATTTATTCTGCTGTTGAATTATTTCTTCTTGTTCTATTTGTCACCCCTTGCCCTTGTTTAAAGTATTTGTTATAGAAGAATTGGACTAGTCCTCCTTGTTGTTAACTTGAACAATTAGTATTTCTTGAAGTGATTTGGCCTCACTCTATCTTTTTTTATTCGTTTACTGGGAGTTTTTTTTCCTTCTAGTCTTGAATTCTATCATTTAACTTTTTTAAGTTTGCTAAAATGAGGTTTAGTGAGTCCTGTCTATTTTCAGTTTCATATTTTATATCTTTTCTTTATAAAACTTTCTATCATTATTGATTACTATTGAATCTTTATTGTTTTCTATAGCTAGACATCTAAATGTCCTGTTTCTCTACTATTTTGGTTCATTGTTATAAGTCTGTCTTATATTTCTTTGACTTCTTATTAGCTAGCTTGTTTCAATAGTTTTTTGGTTGATTTTTTGAAACTAGAGATCACAACAGATCAAATCAGATCAATTTTTATTTGTCTAATTCATATTCAAATGGATTTATTTTTATTTGACCCATATCCATTTAGTTAATCTAATATTTTTTTTAATTATGTTTATTATTATTATTATTATTATTATTATTATTATTATTATTATTATTATTTATTTATTTATTTTTCCCTACCTAATATTTACTTGCCATCTTTAGAATTTATTTATAAACATTTAGTTAATAGTTTACATTTTTAATATTTATAATTTATTGCTTTCACGACTATTTTCTTCTAAATTAAAATATATATTTGTATAATTTAAATTTTCTGTAGTACTGCTACTGCCTTGATTTTTTTTTATTGATTCTTTCAATACTAGCAAAGCAGGGAATCTTATTGCAATTGCTCTTACCAATACTTTATATATTTTTCTTTTTTGGTTCCTTTTTTCTATTTTTTAATTGCTATTACTGTTTTTTTTACCAGGTTTTGTGATAAACCACTAATTACATCTTCCTTCAGCAAAACAGTTGTACTATATAACTTATGTTCTGTCCAGTAAAAAATAATATTGCCTTGTATAAAAATTTAAATAAAAACTTAGTATTTTATATTCTAAAGTTTTTTATTATTTTTATAAAAATACCTGTCATCTTTACTTTTATTTCCCATTTAGTCATGTAGAAGTTGCCCTTATCAAAATTCTCTTCTTGGTAAGTAAATTCTGAATCACTTTTGAAGTAAATTTCTCTCAGATAGCTGGCTGCAATTGCATGGTCCAAAAAATTTGTATTAGTATGGACAAATTTGCTGTACCTCTAGGATACATATACTTTATAGAAATCTAAGAAATGGTTAAGTTTGATTTCCTTTTTGTTATAAAAACTGATATATCTTTTTCGACTGCTCCATATTTGTTTCCATTTAATTTTGGAAGTTCATGCTTGACAATTTTTTGCTATATACTTGAAGTCACAGTAGCAGAAAAAATACCTATTGCATAGTTAAACAGAAGGCTGTTTATTGCAACAACTTTTTCTTCATACAGGTATTGCTGGCTTGTTTCTTATAACTCTTTTGATATATTGAAAACATGTGTAAAAATTCTACATTCTCTTATTAACAGATATCTAAAACTTGTCAGTACTATTTAAGTATAAAATTAAATATATATGAATTTTATATACTCAGCAGCTACCAATGCTTCTTGATTAAGTTTCGATATACCATCAGATCAGGTAATTTTTCTTCATAGTTAAAACATTTCCAGTACTGTACCTTGCATAGTATTTAAACTTTGGGTCTAATCCAATTACAATATATGGCAAATATCACTTTATTTGAATCTTTATCACAAATTATAATTTCCTCATTTTTTTTATTACATTACATTTGGCAAGCAGAAAGTAGTATCAATAGCTTGTATATATGAAGGTAGCAAATTTACTTTTTTGTACATTTACTTTCCTTTGATTTTTTTTATTATATCTAGACAGGGACTCAAAAATATTATTTTTATATTGTAGGTATCAGCAAAGTGTTTTTGTGTTATCAGGTTCTTCTTACCTAAAATATAAAGGTGTTAACTAGGTTTTTTATTATTAAAGCTATTTAAACTTATAAAATTTTTATATGTTATTATTTTATTTTTTTTCAATTCATCGATATCTGCTTTCAAAACAGCTGTAGTTTCTATATAATTAATATGGCAAAATCCCAAGAACCTTACAAATTCTCTTCACCAATTTTTTTTATTTTTTATTAATATTAATAAAATATATATAACAAGTATATATATTTTAATATATTTATATTTGAAAAAGAATCAATATTAAATTTAGACATAGCCAGGCAAACACTTGTTAATTTGGTGGAAGAATATTGTAAGCAGGCAATATACTCCTTAGGGTTATTATTTTTCAATAATACAAGAAAATATAGGATAGCAGTATAAATTTCTATATATATTTAAAAAACAAGTATTAGCTATATATATATGTATAACTTGTCAGTACAACAAAGAATCGTTAGTCTAGCTACAAGTTAAATTGTTAACAATGCAACTTGCAACTATACAAATGCCTGCTTAAATGTTTTTAAGAGCTCTGCTTTAGTCCAGGATTTTTTATTGGAGGTAGCAGCAGCAATATAATAGATTAAGCTTCCTTAGTATTTTTCAACAAAATTTAATATATTAGTTCAGGGTTTTCCACTAAAAGTAATATTGAACTTTATTAATAACAGCTAGTTACACTTTTATGAAGGCCAGCCTACAAGTATTAGTCCAGGGTTTCTCACTGGAGGCAACTTTATAGATTTATCAGGTAAAAGGCTCTTTTTTATTTTTCTTTTCGATCAATTTATTCACTATTAGCTTCGATCTGTTTCTGTTTCTTTAAGATATGCATTATATTATCTATACCAGTGTTTTTAAAATAAATATAAGATACAGCAGTAACAAAATATTAAATGCCTTATACTCACTTAACTGTAAACATGATGGGAACAGTGAATCAATATAAAGGTTTGATTGATAATTAAGGTACCAAGTTATTTAGTTGATAAAATATACTAGTTAAAGTAGTCAAAAAAGGTGCTAGTTTATTTAATCAAAAAAGAAAGAACTGAGTATACAGTTGTAGCAAAAGCAAAGATAATTAATGTAACAGCTGTAAAAATATTAGCAAGTGATAAAAATATACCTTCATTTATAGCTATGTGGTGACAAGAAGCTATATATATTTAAATAAAATTGATTGTTTAGCCAATATATAAAGAAGTATATATATTTTCTTGAAAACTAACAAGAAACAGGAAAAAAAACATTTGCAGGTAAAAAAAAAAATTCCTAGGCAAGATATCTGGCAGTAGGGATAGTAAAGCAATAAAAATAAAGAAAAGCAAAATAAAAATTGACAAAAAAATTGAAAAAGGTTTTTTTTTTATTTATTGTTCAATTATGTTTTTCTACTATAGATTACTCTTATATCGATCAATTTTTAACAATTACTGTTTACTCAAACAATTATAATAACTTGCATTAATTGACCTACATCAGTATTATAGTAGTATTATTATATAAGTACTGCAATATACAGTGGTGACAATAAATAATGACAATTTCATTTTTTTTAGAAATCACGTCACCCGATTTTTTTTTTTGTCATATCTATATCAAATTTAGTTAGGAATATGTTCATTAAGCCTTTTAGAATAAAAAAAAAAAGTTTTTAGTGTCACCATGTAACACATGACTTTGCTTGCGGAACGTTGTCTCCTCATTAAGAGGCTTTGGGATTGCGGACATAGAGAAGTCAGGAAACTCAGAAAACTCACCAGATTTCCCAGTAAAACACTTTATAGATGGACCGCCCAGCTTGCTAGTACTGGAGAATTGAGACAGGACAAGCGTTCTGGCTATCCTCGTCTTCTTAGCCTTGCACAAAGAAAGTACCTTGGAAAGATCGTCATAGAAAATAGAACCACGACAAGCAAAGAACTAGCCGAGATACTCAACAACACTTACCAAGGCCTTAATATTTCACCACGAACAGTTCGTGATAACCTTCAGAAACTTGGATATAAAGTGTGCATTTCCTGTAAAGTTCCCCTTCTTAGTGATGCAGCTATGGAACGTCGACTTACCTGGGCACAAAAACATCAAAATAAACGATGGAATAGAACAATTTTTTCTGATGAAGCCACCTTCCAAATGTTTCGCAATATGACACAGGTTCGTTATAAAGCTAGAGAGCTATTTCCATCTCGAGGGGTTGCAAAACACCCATTTAAAGTTTATGTGTGGGCTTCGTTTTGCAGCAAGAGAATTATTGGCTTCTATACTTTCACAGAAAACATGAACGGCAAACTCTATCGTGAAATAGTCACCCAAAATTTATTTGAACAAGCCAATAGGGTTCTAGGTTGCAGATAGGTATTTTAGAAGGACAATAATCCTAAGCATCGTGCAAAGCTTACTATTGATTTGTTGCAGGAACGATGTCCGCGTGTACTCGATTGGCCATCTTCATCCCCAGATCTCAATCCGATCGAGAATCTGTGGGCCTTACTAAAAAAAAAAGTCGAAAAAAGGGTTAATTTTGAGATTTATAAAAAAAAAATGGTTTCGCAAAGTGATTTTACAAGTTTAATAGAGGAGGAATGGAATAAGATCGACGTAGAGTTATGTCGCAAATTAGTACGATCAATGTCTAAGAGAATAAAATTAGTAATAGACAATAAGGGAGGTGAGACAAAATATTAAAAAAAATAAATAATAGATTCTAAGCTATATATATTTAAAATTTTATAATTTAAAAATAAAAATTGATTAAAGTTTATTATATTACTTTGATTGTCATTATTTATTGCCACTACTGTATATAACTGCAATATATTAAATATAAAATAAATTTACTTTCTTTTGTACCATATATTTTTCTAAGCATGATATAAAACTCTCTTGATATTTTTGCTTATATGCATGCCCTAGATTTGTACAAAATATAATGTTACATTATGTATTTTCCAATCACTGTTAATAAAATATGCAGTTATTATTAGAAATACCTTCATCGAAGTTAATGTTCCAATACTGAGGGTAGATAAAATATGGCTTTTTACTTCTTGCAAAATTTTTTTAAATTTTTCTTAATTAGTCAAGTAAGAATACATTATATATGTTTTAATAGATGCAACAGCTGGTATTTTAGTTTTTTGTGAGATTAATTGGATAAATGTATATAATGCTGACTTCTCTATAATCATAAAAAGGTATTGGTTTATGATAATCTATCAGATGAGATTTTGGTTTACTTTTTTAGGTTTATGTATCTACTATATAAAAATAAATTTTAGTATAGTTTTAAATTTAATAAATATATTTATACTAACTATTGTAATATTAAAAAATTTTTTGATTAAAGGTTTATTGAAATGTGAATTATTTTTATCAGATGGTTTTTTTCTAGGTGTTTGAAAATATTTGAGGTGCTGCTTCCACTACAGGTATAATTAGTGTTGCAATAATTGCAAGAAACTTTTTTTATTGAAATTGAAATTTTTTGTAAAATGATCCCACACTTTACTTTATAATTTATTTTATTATTTGATGATATCTTCATAAAACTACTTGTAATAACATTACTGGCATCACTCAATTTATAACTATCTAAACTGAAACTTTTATCATTTATTTCATTAGAATCGTTGAAAAAACTATTATATTCCAGTTTATTTTTTAATATAAATAATACAAATAATGTTTTAGAAAGAAAAATATCATAAAAAAATATTGCAAAATTTCAAAGAAATATGTAAAGGCATTAAAAAAATATAAAAAAAAATCCAGGTTTTTTTTTTAATTACCTTAAATAGCTTTATTTAAATATAAAGTAAAAAAATTGATAAATCTATATACAAAATTTTTTGAATTATAATTAAACTGCCAAATTTTATTTGAATCTGGTTAGATTTTAAAACTTGAAATATAATTGGTTTCAAAATTTAGAATCCGATCAGATTGGATTTTAAAATTTGAAATTCATATTCAATTCGAATACAAATAGATCAAAAAATTTAAAATCTGATCTGATTCATTTGAATCAAATCTATGGATTATTCAGTTTCAGATAAAAATTGCGATCCCTAGTTGGAACTGTCAGTATTATTATAAGAGCTTATCTCTTCTAAACCTTTAGATCTTCATTTGAGCTTTTTATCACTTCTAAGATCTGTTTTCCATATTCTTACAGCTTGTTGATTAGATTCATTATTTCTTGAATCATTCTCTGGTTCAGAAACTTCTGGTTCAAAGGCTTCTGTTTGTGGAACTACTCTTTTAAGACTTCTATTTCTTTGATAAAATGTTTCTTAGCATTTCATGTTAGTTTGTATTCATGGATAAAAATATATTATTTCAATGCTCTTGCTAAGTCTTGGGTTGATATGAAACATATTACCATATATTCTCTTCTTTTGAGTGTATAAGGTTTCTAGATGTATAATATGTCTTTGCTTTAGTATATCTAATTGCTCTTACAATCAAACTAGTTGTAGTATTGTGTGTTCTATACAATTTCAAGGATTAAAAGTTTTGCTATTTTATAATGTTATTAATTATATCATTATTTGGCTCATATTGAGTAATGATGACTCTAATTATTTCTTGATTTGTATAGATTATTTATTCTTCTTTCATATTATTATATTGCTGATATAATATTATTTGAGCTTTAATTCTTTTTTGTGATCTTGAATAATTGTAGATATTAATATTTGTTGTCTCTTTATATCTTTGAAAAGCAGATTTGATCTTATGTCTTGAGTGACTTTGATCAATATCAATAAGGATTACTACTAAAAATCTCTTGTTCTCCTTTTCCTTCTACTAAAAGATTTTCTTATATATGAAATATGGGATATTTATTCATTTTTTTATTTCTAGGTATATGACTGTAAAGTTTTCATCCTCTTTTTTGTTAGCTTTTTCTAGATATTACAAAGTATCCTCTTATTCTTCACAATAGAAGGTTGTCCAGGTATTGTTATTGAGGAATTTTTTTTTGAAAAGCTTTGAGTTTTTTGATAGTTCTAGTACATTTTGGAGATATACCACTTGTTCATATTCTGATTCTCTTAAAAGTCTAGCTGTAAATACTTTCATTTTGTATTTACTATCTTTTTTAATGTGAAATGAATTTAGGCTAGATATTTTTGATCTATTTCTTGTAGAATATATGAACTGCTCTGCAATATTATCCCCTTTAATTTTTTCTGCAATTTTTTCTATTTCGATCTGATTTTTATTGCCTTTTTTTCCATTTCAATTTTGACATTGAAGGGAATTTCTACTATTGTTGTTGGCTGAACTTCTATATTTATTTCCTTTTTTGGAAGATCTTTAATTGCATAGAGATTAGTTATTATTGGGTGCTTTTTTGAAAAAATATAAGAAGCTTGTTGTGATTTTTCTTTCTGATTTATTATATCAAAGTACTTGTTCTCCAGAAAAGAGATTAAAAGGTCTTTTTCTTTGTCTTGCTTCTAGACCTATAAGTAGAGAATGTGTTGTTTGAAAACTGTGGCCCTAATAAAGATGATTTGATTAATATTTAGAATTCTAGCAATAATACTATTTAGAATCAAGTATCTACTTAATTATGGAACCTTATTTGAGATATTATCTATAGTAGATATTATATTGTGAATAGTTTGTATAGTCTATAGTATTTATTGTTAATTATATTTGTTTGATAGTTGGATTAGTATATTTATAATATGTACTTCTCTTTTCTTTGTAATTTGTATTAATTTATATTTTTTCATAAAAATATTGAATCATATATCATGAAAAATATGTTGTTTACTTTTGTATAGTATTGTGTCTTATTAAATGTATGTTGTTTTTTACTTTGATCAGATATACATTATTGTTTACTTTTATGTAGTGTTATGTTTTGATCAGATATATGTTGTTATTTATTTTGATTAAATATGTACTATTGTTTACTCGTAATTTCAATTGATTGATGTTGTTTATCAAAACAGTTTAATAAAACATATAAAACTGAAAAGTTAATCACATTCTAATCAGATTATCCATTTAATATATAAACAAGTTGTTGTGTTTCTAAATAACGTATTCATATTTTGTGTAATATAGTAATTATTATATATTATTGTTTTATTATTTGGATGCTCTTTATTGTTTAATAAAAGAAACTTGAACATCTTCCTAAATATTATGAACCTTGAGTCTAAACTGATTTATTGGTTTGACCTATTGTTTACAGGACTTCTCTTGATGTCAAGAAAGATGTTAATTTGTACTGGCCTAACTAATAACTTGAAAAGTTGAGGTTGGATCTCAAAGAGCTTACTATGAATCAATTTTCTTAAATTTTTTTTTTCTCTGTAAAAAAAGAATATCTACAAAATATGATTGAAGTATACTTGTATTTTTTTACTTCTTGTTGCCAGAAGATTAAATATACTAAGAACTAATCCTGTATAGTTATTCTTGTTGTTTTTTTTGTTTTGTTAAAATTTTTTCTTTGTATTGTGGCTGGCTTTTTTTGTTTTCCAAGAAAATTATCAAAAAAGGAAATTTTTTATTCATAATTTAATATTTTTTTTTTGCTCTCTATTAGGCTAATTATGTATACTTTATTAAATATTTATAAGCTATATATATAACATAAGACACTAAAGCTAATTCTTTAACTAAATCATTCATCTTGGTTGTTTTACCTTTCTAAGTATAACTTAGGGAGTAATTTATTACTTCATTAGAAGTTCAGATAAATACCCTTCCAACTTCTAACATCATTGCCTGCAGATCACTACTACAGATCACTTTTTTGAGTTTTGACACTGATTAAAACCTAATCATTTTATTTCATATTTTATCCCATCTTACAGGACCTATTTGAGCATTATATTTTCTAATTTTTTTTTCTTTAATGGTACTTGATGTGACTGATTTCCTGATACCTTGGTCCTGTTTTTTTGTCACTGTAGATGTATCAGTCTTTTGATCTTGCCATCTCTATTGATTCCCAATATCCTTCTCATTCTATTACCTTTTTACATCTGATATTCCAAATTTTCTTTCTAAAGTGGTTATATATTTTCTTTTATATCTCATTATCCACTTTCTTGCTTCTTTACTGATTCTCTTTTCATAGTCTTTGAGTCTACTATCTCATACATTAGATCTTTTTCAATCAATTCCATGCAGAAGCTAAGTATATTCTAACCAGTATTTGAGATTCTTTCCATTAGTTGAGCTATTTTCTTATCTATTTTATCCTTTTCCATTCTGTTATCAACTATCAGGCTTATCTCTTTTTCTTCTGACTCCTTTTTCCTATTTGCTAGGAGTTTGTTGAAACCTTGTATCATATCTTCCATATCTTTCTGCCAGGTTTCTTGCCACTGAGTTTTATATGCTAGATATTCTAGCAAGTATTCTATTGCCTCTTCTTGCTATCCATATGCAAAACATTTTATTTGCATGTATAAGTCTGGTCTTTTTGTGGCTAGCTTTATTAACATGGGTAGTTCATCACTAATTATCTTAACAAGAAAACTCTTTCTTTATGATCCTTTGAAGGAGGTATTCCATGTGTGCCCATTATTAATTTGTTCCCAAACAGGTTCCATGTGTGCCTGTGCTAGTCTTGAATTTGATGACTCCACTTTTTGTTTATTCTATTTTAAGTTGTCTATTGATGCATTATTATTTTGGCATTGGTTTTTTTAACAAACTACCTTATAGAATATTCAGCACTATGTCTTGTCATTTGATTTTAATAATAATCTTAGATAAGTCCAGATCTTGCTATTCTATTGTTGAAAACTTTAATACTTCTTTGGCTAGAATGTCTGCTTTTTTATTGTATTAAATGTTGAAGTGTGCTTTAATCTTTATAATATTTATATCTAATTATTTTTTCTTTACCAGGCTTAATATTTGTGTCCATAAGAATCAATTTTATTCCTTTAGCTATCTTTTGTAGGTTTTTTTAAGATCCTCCTTTTCTATAGTTTTCTATTTGAAGATGCAGACTTGACTATCAATATGGATCTTGATCTTGCTGTTAACCAGTACTACTAGTAGTATAGTAACTATCATTACTAGTTCTGCTCTTGTGGATAAAAACTAATCAGTTACCCCTACTTAGAACTTGCTTTCTCTTTCTGCTTCTCTAATTTGTATCTATATTGTACCTATCTTTATATTTTTATTTCTATAATCAACAAGGGATCCATTAAAGTAAAAGATCATATGTTATTGCTATTATTCTCCTTGTTATACCTAAGTATTTCAATAAGATGAGTTTGATACATGCCTTCTTTAATATTCTCTTTAATAAGCTTCTCCTCACAGTTCTCTATTTCTACTTCTTCCAGTTGCCTTCTATCATATTGTGTAGTTATTAAGTTTATATGAATTTTTCTACTTATTGATTCCTCTAAAACTATCTTAGAACAAGAGATTTCTAAAAGTTGAGCTCTCATTGTTGATTTCCTAGTATTAAGATAATAAATCATATCTGTTTATTCTATGTTTGATTCTATTATATATCAGTTTTCAATCTTGATTCCTTCTGAGTAGCCCTGGCATCACATCAGGTTTGATCCTAAGTTTTCCTTAAAACTGTTACATTTGAAATGATTTATTTTAATGCATTTTTTATGTTATCTAGAATCAACTTTCCTCAAGTAAGTTGTTGCTGCTGATTATTGCTCTTAATGATTACCCAAAGCTTTTGCCTTTTATCAAGGTTAAGATTGAATACTGAATATTCTGAACTCCACTTTAGCCAATTTTCTTTTCAAGTTCTTGTGAGCTGTTCTAGCTTGTTTTCTCACATCTCCCTTATTATTAACAAGTACCATTCTGGAATAGATCACTTACTTGTCTTTTGTAAGAGTTGAAGCATTCACCAGTTCAATACATCTCTAGTTTTATAGTTGATATGCTAATCCATGTATATTAACTTATTGTGTTTGAGTGATGGAATAGCTTTACTGTATTAATTTGTTATTAGATGATCTTTAATTGGACTATTTCTGATACTCCAATTAACAACATTATTTTACTTTCAGCTATGGAAGGTTATTTCCATATCTTTGATTAGTTTCAGTACTTGTAATGCGAAGTTGTCCCTTTCCAGAAGATGGTTTAATGAGTTATATGTGAGTAGGTTGAGAGATTCCCAGTACTTAATCTATAATTGCTTTAATCTAATGATTGTTGTGATTCTGGTTGACCCTAAGTCATTTAACTTATTGCACAATCCTATTATTTGACTTTCTTTTTGCAACATCCAAACACTCTTTAAATTGTAAATCCTGGAATGATATACTATACTATTAGGTATAGATCACTATAATGTGACCTTATTTTTGAACAGCTTTCTATATACCATTGTCAAGGTATTATATACTTATTAGAATAATATACTATATTGCATTCTGAATTTGATTTTAACTATTAAAATTCTATTTAGAATATAAAGGGCTTGTTTATCAATTAACTTTTTATTTTTTAGAGACTTGGTAACCATGTTGATTTCTTTAAGCATCTATTCTTTAAGCTCTATAGCAGATTTCTGGTTACTTGTCCAGATCCCTAGGAATCTTGTTTATTCAGCTCTATCTAATTCTTTAACTACTTCTCTGTTAATCCCTATTTGGATCTCTTCTGAATACTGGTTGGGGTTGTTAATAGTAATTAATATTGATTTGCTACTATTAATTTGTGAATAATTTGTTCTGTAAAAGATTTTTGCTTCTTTCAAAATCTTTTTTATATCCTCTTTGGATCTTGTTATTCATATTGTATCATTCATGAATGCAATAGCTGCATGCCTTAACTCTAGCTTTCTTTCAGTATTTTCCTTTAACTCTGGATTTCAACTACTGATATTTTGTAGCCTTTTGTTTCATTATTCTGAATCTTGCATAATAAAGGATCATAGAATATCCTCCACATTAGTGGTGAGATAGTTTCTTCTTGATCAATCTTATCTTCTGCTGTAATTACTTCAGTTAGATCTTTCTCAAATATAACCTTAAATTCTCAATTTCTAAATAGACTTATTATGATTTGAATAAAGCCTTCTGATATTTTGATTCTATTTATAGTCTTGATTAATATATTTAAGCTAATAGTATTATATGCTTTTGCTGTATCTTGGAAAAGTATTCATAACTCCTTTTTATTTTCTTTTTCTTTCTCACAAATATTATTGAGAATTTGAATTGGTTTTGATATACTTTCTCCTAATAATCCTGTATAATTAGATCCTCTCAGAATATTGTTAGTCTTACAAATATTTCTTCGTCTGTCTGTAAGAATTTTGATGAAATATTTTCATGTAACCTCCAACAATACTATTGGTCTAATGTTGAGAAGTTCATATCCTCATGGTTTTGGCTTTGCTATGGAATATATATGGTTTTGCTTTCATCCTATTGGAGTAACTTCCTACCTTAAAAAGTAGTTAAGTATCTTTCTAAGATATTCTTTTTCTTCTTGATCCAGTTTTTTTAACATTTCATAACTGATTTGTGATCTCACTGTGTCTTTATTATTGGGAAGTCCTTGAAGCATTTCATATAGTTCTTCTTGAGAGATTGGCTTTAGTAAATCACTATATCACATTTTTTTTATATAGTCTTTAGAATTGTATTCTTTTTTCCAATCTTTTATAAGGCTGTCAAAATTGGCATTTCATTTTTTAAATGTTTCATGATGATATCTTTTTATTTCCCTTTTGATTTCTTCCTTCTTAGAGTTATATATTTCTTTTCTCTATCTTTAATCTTGATCCTATCCAATATTATTTTGACTTGCTCTTTGCCAGTCAAAGATTTTACTATTTTTCTTTGATTGCTATGTAAATCATCACATCTTTGTTCCAGGATTCTTTTAATAGTATCCCTTGTTTTTTTTTGCCTCTATATTCTAATAAGTGAGTTTTAGGTCTTTTATTGTATCCTATATATCTTTTTTTAATAGTTTCTATGAAATTTGAGAAATGCTATATTGAATGCAATAGTTTTTGATCTGATTATTAGAACTGAAGGTAGTGTTGTATTTCCTAATCGCTATACTAAGGACTTGCAATTTGATTGGATCATGTGTACTTTTTACTTTCTTAAAGAATATAAATAGTTGAAGGGCCTTCTGATACTTGATAAATTCTGACCTATACTTATGATATTTTTCTTGAGAAGTAGATAGCATCTTGATCATAAGCTTCTTATATACTGCCTTGTATATTTGTTTTTCAAATGTCTTTCAGTTCTTATTTGCTTGAGCTTCTCTTTTATCTTTTTCAGGTTTTTCTTTAAACAATAGATCCATTGCCATTTTAAGTTTGTGATTTAGGCTTTTATTGAATGCCTTCCACTGCTTAGGTGTTGATTTCTTTATATCAATTCTTTGTTCGCTCTTTGTGTAAGGCTTGTTTTTGATATTTCTTGTGAAGAGATTGGTATTATGTATTGTTAGTACTAGCATAGTATAATCACTTCTTATTGTTTCCTCCATACTTTGATTATTGAATTTGAGTATTAGACAGTTTGTAAAACTTTGAAATATTTATATATAATCAATTTGACTATTGCTAGTAGCATTCCATCTTGTTGAAGTTTTATCTTTTTTTTTTATATAGTTTGTATGTCAAGAAGAACTATTCATCTAAAAAGTTGAATAGCAGTATTTCTGGATACTAAGATAATTTAAATTTAGCTCTAAATGTTAATGCCCTGTCTTTTACAGAGTTGTATGTAGCATTAAAATCTTCTATTACTATTATATGAAAACTTTGTCTATTTTTTTCTTTAATAAAGCTTTATATTCTTTTTTGTACCTTTATATTTTATCATTTGTCTGAGGAAATATAAATCTGGATGATACATATCTTGTTTTATTTCATGAGCATATTACCTGCTATTATGTATCCTTCTGCCTCTTCTACTGAAGCTACTTTTCTTTTCAGATTTTTTTTTATCAAGAGACTAACTCCTGCACCATATGGAGTGTCTTTATTGATACTATAAAAATGCTTGAAGATCATTTTCTTCTGAAAGGTCTATTTTGCCTTTGCATTGATTAGGTTTGTTTTACATAGTCCTATTATTTCAATGTCTTGTTCCTACATTTCTTCTATAAGACTATACTGGTTTGTACTATTAGTAATACCTCTAATATTATATGTCCCTATTTTAATTATTCTTTTCTATATATCTTTCTCTTTTGTTTTTTCTACCTGTTGATCCTCTCTGTTTCTCTCTAGAAATTTATCTTTTTCTATTTGTAGGAAAATATCAAGATTTTGATTGCTTTGCTATTACCTACTATTGTTCTTCTCTATTTGTCATGCCTTGCCTTTGTTTTGCATTTTTGACTTAGAAATAATGAGCTAACATTCTTTCTTTTTTTGTAATTGAACTGGTAAAACCTTTTTAGAAATGGTTGGCCTCCTTTTTGTGAATCTTTTTCCAGTTTGTCTAGTCATTTACTAAGCTTTTCTAATATTTTACTTAATTGAGCTACCTTTGACTCTTGTTTTGCAATTGATCTTAGGCTTTTTGTTTCCTATCTTGTTGTTTGCCTTTAATGTCACCTGATATCCAAAGCTTTATCATCTATTTCTAAGGAATATTGTAAAACCTGGTGTAGGACTTTATTTGCTTTCTAGTGTCGTTGCCTCTCTAGTGGCTCCTTATTGCTACTATTTACTAATAGTATAGACCTCATTGTACTTCTCCTGTTTTCTGGTTAACTATTGTTTCTTTTAAGTCTTACTACCAGTATAGCTTCTTTCTCAATTACTATTATATCTTCATTACTTTCTCTATCTCTACTTGCTCTATTTTGACTTTTGCAATCTTGTTCCCTTGCTTCTTTAATTATTATATATGTATTGCCTAATCTAGCTGAATTGACTAACACCTTGTGATGATAATTATTCTTTGCACTTTATCCTAGCTCTTAATTGTTGATTTTTATTTGATACTGGAGTGCCTCTCTTAGATCTTTTTCATTCTCAAAGTACACTACTGTGTAGTTTTCTGATACTAAAATGATCTTATTTTTTGATATATAAAAGTCTAAATCTTTGTATAGTTTAAGACTTCTTCTATAGATTTTGTAGATAATTCATCAACTCCATAAAATCTTAAGAGATATCTCTTTCTTTTTTTTAGAATTTGGATAATTTCTTGATTATCTTGTTCTTTGTGGGCTATTACAGACCATACTTAATTGAATTTTATCTTGATTATCCATTCCTTGTTCAAGTTGATATATTCTCAGTAAGTATAAAGGTAAACTCTAAATCATTTTTGATAGAAAGATATTCTATACTCATGAATATTGATAATCTCTCCAAATTCTTCTATTGTTTGTCTAATCATACATTTGCCAAGCTTATAATCTGTATCTACCAATGTAATATATTTTGATCTATTTTTAGCTGATAAAAAGGTTTCTGGCATGTTGAACTTTTTGTTCTGAACATATCTTTGGAAGGCTAGTTGTATGTTTATATTTTTGTCTATTCTTCTAAGTGTAAAGTTCTCAGCTTCTTTTTTATTAACAGTCTCCAGATATCTTACTATATTTTCTTCTTTAACAAAGTCAAATATAATTTAATGATTGTCATTGATAAATTCTGTTTTGAAAAAATTCATTTGCTTAGGTATTTTTAGAGCTTCTTTGAGATATATAATTCCCTCTTTTCTATTTTCACCTAGCAACATGGCTTGGAGTATTCCCACCTTGATTGATTCCTATTGTTTTATAAAAAATAGATTCACTGTTATCCCTTGAACCCTATTTCTTGTATTATAAAACATATTGTTTGTAATACAGCTTTCTGTTTCTATTTATTCCACTACTGCTCTATCCTTTATTATGACTTCTTTAATAGAGTATAATTCTTTGAATTCTGTAAAAGCTGGTTGAACTTCCATTGGAGTGCTTTCTATCATAGAAACTTTAACTTGATTAGAGCTTGATTCTTGTATTACTGGCTTGCTTGTCAACATATTATATATCTTTTCTTCTAGTATAGATGCTTCCAAATCTTCCTTTTTATCTTACCCCTTTTTTTAGAGAGTGAGAATATATTGCTACAACATACATTCTTTTGCCAACATCAATAGATCTATTCTCAATAAATTCACAATAATATTATATAGTATTGAAGAAACATGTATTGACTCAATAGGAATGTAAAGTTGATTAGTTGCTATTGGTCTTAGCTCATACTGTATTATTCTTGTTTCTCAGAGTACTTGTTGAAGATCTTGATAAGAAGCTATTTTTTTCAATATTTTTAATAGCTTTTTTTTCTCTTCTCTCTAGGATCTTAATTATTGTTTATTCTTTCATTGACATGTTGTTATGTGATATACAAAAAATTTAATTTGTATTGTTATTGTATAAGTGTCTTTTTAAATATATAATTGGATAAATACTGTTATGTACTATTTTTCAATTTGATGTATATGACAATAAGTTGTTATATTGATATTAAGAAGTCTATTATACATGGTTTCTATGTGTTTACACATTTTATATTTGTTTATTAACACATAACTGGCTATAATCAATTGTTGATCTTGTTTTAGATAATATTGCTGATTGATCACACATGTTTTAGTTTGTTGATCTGTTATGTTCTACTATTTTGTTGCAGATTTATCAGTTTACTTTGATACATGTCAACTAGATAAAAAGTTAATGTATTTGTATTTGTGTAATATAAATTAGTTGATCTGAAGTTGTTATATTGTTGTGATCTTTTAACTATTTGACCAAAGAGACTTGAATATTTTCCTGGATTTCAGTTAGTTTTGAGGTTGTGCTAATTTATCAGTGTAATCTATTGCTTCTGAGACTTCTCTTAGTGTCTATAAAGGTGTTAACCTGTACTGGCCTGGCTAAGAGCTTTGTGGAGTTGAGGTTGATTTCAAGAAGCCTATTGTGAATTAGCTTGTTTTTGCTTTTTTTCCTTCCTAAAAGCAAAAATAATCTAGAAATATCTGTTTTTTAAACTAAGCAAAACTCTTTTTCTATTGTTGCAAAGTAGATTTTGTTACCTAGAAGTGTATGGTTGTATCCTCTTAGATTTGCTCTTGTATAGAAGAGGTTTTGTGAGTTTTTCAAGAAAATTATCAAAAAAGAAAATTTTTTAAAAAAATATGGATCAGCAAAAAGAGTTTTTTTTTTTATTTTATTTATAATTTAATAATGAATAAATAGAATAAAATAAAAATTTATATTTATATTTTTTGAAATATAAAAAGTAAAATTATTTAAAAAAATTTTTTAAGAATATTATAAATATTTAATTTGAAAACAAAGAATAAATTTTTTACAATATTCAAAATTCTATTATATATTATAAATAAAAAATTTTATTTAAATCATTTAATTTTTTTTTAATCCTCTGTCAGGCTAGGTATATGTGCTTTATTAAATATGTGTATACTTTACATTAAAGATGTATCGCTAAAGCTAAGTCTTTATCTAACTCACTCGTCTCTATTTTAAGAATTATTAAAACTCTAAATATAACTTCAGAAGTGATTTATTGCTCCATTAGCAATTCAGTTAAAGACCCTTCCAACTGTTAACTTAATTGCCTGTAGGTCACTACTGCAGATCACTCTGTAAGGTTCTAACAGAGCTTAAAACCCAACTATTTTATTCCATACTTTACTCTTCTTGTTAAAATTTTTCAGAGGCTTTCATCTTCAAAGTTTTTTTCTTCAAATAGTGAATTTCTTTTCTTTGAGGGTGTAGTTTTCTGACCTGATAGACAAGGTCTTTTCATCTTGTCTTCTTTACTAATTCTTTGTGTTCATTCCCATTTAATTACCTTTTCACATCTCTTGTTTCGACTTCTTTTCAGATTTGGTTGCAGACTCTTTTTTGCATTTTTAATATTTACTTTCTTGCTATTCTTTCTATATGTTTACCATGATATTTTAGATTTGTTACTTCTAAGATAAGGTCAGTTCTTATAAGGTCAGTATAAAAACTTAGTATATTCTGACTTGTTCCAAAAGTCTGTTCCACTACTTTAGCAATCCACTTGTCAAACTCTTCTATTTCTTCACAATTATCAATGCTTAGCCTGGAATTTTTTTTTTTTAGTCTCTCTCTTTCTTTTTCACAATAGTTTTTTGAAGTTTCTAATGATTCCATCTACTTCTTTGTTCTATACCTCTTGTAGCTAATCTTTATATGCTAAACATTTTCGCAAGTATTCTATAGTTTCATCTTGTTGGCTACATGCAATATATTTTACTTGCTTATATAGATCCAGTCTTCTTACAATCAACTTACTTAAAATGGGTAGTTCATCATTGACCAGTTTAATAAGAAAGCTTCTTTGTTGGGATTGTTTAAAAGATGTGTCCCACGTGTGTCCATCCTTAATCCTTTCTCATAATAGGTCTTATATGTGAGCTTGGTGTTCTAAAATTTGATGACTCCATTTTTTCTCTGTTCTGTTTTGTTGTGTTTACTAATAGGCTATTGTTTTATTATTAATATTCTTGAGAAACTGCTTAATTGGATCATCTAGAGTTGTCCCTTGCACTTGATTTCAGTTATAATTTTGTGTGAAGTGAGATCTTTCCATTCAATTGGTGGAAATTTTAAAGCTTCCTAAACTAAGGCATCTGCTTCTTTATTATATGGGTCATTTAAGTATGTCTTAACTTTTGTGAGCTTTAGATATATATCTTTCTTTTTTACTAGCTCTACCATATGTGTCCATAAAGACCAATTTTTTTCTTTGAACCATCTCTTATATGCCCTTTTTGGATCTTCTTTTTCTAAGAATTTCCACTTGGAAATACATGCTTGACTAGCTGTAAAGTTCTCCACCTTGCTTTCAATTAAAACTGCCAGGAGTATTATTATAATTGCTACCAATTCTGCTCTTGTATATAAGGGCCAATTGTTTATTCCTATTTAGAACTTACTTTCTTTTCCTTCTTTTCCTATTTGGATCCAGGCTGCTCCCATCTTCATATCTTCATTTTCATGGTTAGTAAGTGATCTGTCAAAATAGAAAATTAGTTTTTCTTTAGATCCAAGGTTACATTGAAGTATATTTATTAGGTGGTCTTGATATGTTCCTTTTCTAATGTATTCTTTGATAATAGATTCTTCCCAGATTTCAATGTCTACATGATTTACTCTATCATTTTGGATCTTTAAAAGGCTTTGATTGTAAATCACTTCTTTGATGCTTTTTTCAAGTGCTAACTTGAGGTTGGTGATTTTTAGGTCTCATGTTCTTCTAATAGACTTTTTTGTATTGAGATATGATATTACATATATTTCTTCTATTTCTCTTTCAAGAATACAGTCACCATTTAGAGTTGTGCCTTCTAAATATCCCAGACATTTTTGTATATTGATCTCCTGATCATTATTGGAGTTATGACTGGTAAAGTGCTCTACTATTGCTATATTTCCCTTTTTTTCTCATCTTAATTTCCCCCAAGTTATTTGATTTCTTTTATTTCCCATTACTATCTACAATTTTTTCCACTTGTCTTAATTAGGGTCTATTTTTGAGTATTCTGGTTCCCATTTTATATAATTTTCTCTCTCAGATCTTACAAGTTGTTTTGGTTGTTCTTCTGAAAGATTTTTGGTTATAATTTGAAACTATTCTGGTATAGGTCTTTTGCTTATATCTTGTAGGAACTGAAGCATTTGCCAGTCTCTTATTTTTGCAGTTTTCTGATTGATAAGCTGATCCAGATTCATCAGCTGATTGTTTTTAAGTGATAGTATGGCTTTTTTGTATTGTTCTGATACAAGATATTTTCTGATTCAAAAGTTTCTCTTTTTCCATTCAAAGATATCTTGTCATTTCCAACTATGAAATGTTATTCCCATATTTTTAACAATTTTGATCACTTGGAGCAAAAAGTTTCCTTTATCTATTAGATGGCTTAAGGATTTGCAGGTTAATAAATTAAGTGGTTCCCAATTTTTAATCTGTGCTTGTTTGAGTCTAATGATTATTGTAATTCCTGCTGGTCCGAGATCATTTAGTCTGTTGCAAAGTCCTGTTATCTGACTTTATCTTTGTAACATTCAAACACTTTTCAAGTTGTGGATCTTTGGATGATGAATTATGCTATTGGATATTGATCTGCATAAACTACTTTTATTCTTGAAAAGTTTTCTATATACTATTGTTAAGATGTTACATATTTTCCAGGACAATATGCTATATTGAATTCTAAATTCTATCTTAGGTATTAAAACTCTATTCAAAATGCAAAGGGCTTGTTTGTCTATCACTTTTTTATATTTAAGAGCTCTTGTTATAATATTGACTTCTTTAAGCACTTGTTCTTTAAGCTCAATTGCAGTTTTTTAATTATTTATCCAGATTCTTAAGAATCTAGCCTGTTCTGTTCTTTCAAGCTCTTTAACTACTTTTTCTTTAGTATCTGCCTTTACCTCTTCTGGATAGCAGTTAAGATTGTTAATAGTGACTAAGACTGATTTGTTGCCATTTATTTAAGAATTGTTAGTTGTATAAAAGATTCTTGCAGTTTCCAAAATCTTTTCTATATCCTCTTTAGATCTTGCTATTTATGTTGTGTCATCTATAAAGGCTATAGCTACATGCCTTGATTCTAACCTTCTTGTAATTTGTCTTTTAAGGTCAGAGTTTCATGTAACTGACATTTTGTATCCTCTTTATGTATCATTTTGGATTTTATATAAAAGAGGGTCATAGAAAATTCTCCATAGTAGGGGTGAAATGGTTTCCCTTTGATCAATTTCATCTCCGGCTACTATTGATTCTATGAAATCATTTTTGAATATAACTTGAAATTTTCTATTTTGAAAAAGGCTCAGTATAATCTTCATGAAACCTTTTGAAGCTTTGATTCTTTCCATTGCTTTTATCAGTATATTTAGACTAATTGTGTCATATGCTTTTGCAGTATCTTGAAAAAGTATCTAAAGTTTTTTTTTGTTCTCTCTGACATCTTCACTGATATTGTTGAGAATCTGAATTGGTTCTACTATACTTTCTCTTGACAGTCCTGCATAATTCAGTTCTCTGAGAATATTATTTTTTTTTGTAAATATTTCCCATTCTGTTGGTGAGAATTTTGATGAAATATTTTCTTGTAACTTCTAATAGAACAATAGGTCTAATATTTGAGAGTTCACAGCCCCATGGTTTGAGTTTTGCTATTAGATATATATGGCTCTGTTTCCAGTGTTTTGAAGTAACTTTCTATTTTAAGAAGTTATTTGGCATTCTTCTCAAGAAGTTTTTTCCTTCTTGGCTTAACCTCTTTAGCATTTAATAGCTGATTTAAGATTTTTCTGAAGCTTTGTTGTTGGGAAGTGCTCTCAATGTTTTATCTAACTCTTCTTGTGAGATTGGCTCAAATAGTTTATTGTACTATAATGTTTGGATGTATTCTCTTGGTTTATACTCTTCTTTCAATCTTCAAGTAAACTGTCATAGCTAGCTTTTCTTTTTTTGAAGGCTTCACAATAATACTTTCTTATTTCCTTTTTGATTTTATCTTTTTGAGTTGTAATGTATTCCTTATCTCCTAGCTTAATCTTAACCCTATCTAGTATTATTTTACTTCTAGTTCAGTTGGTTAGAGAGCTGACCATTCATTTTTTATTGTTTCTTAAGTCATCACATCTTTGTTCCAAAGCAGTTTTAATACTATCTCTTATTTTTTTCACTTCCAATATTTGATAAATAAATTTAAGACCATCTATAGTATCTTGGATATCTTTTTTTAAAGATTTTCATGACATGTTAGAGATATTATATTGGGTATAATAGTTCTCAATCTGATAATTTGGATTGTATGTATTATTATGTTTTTCTATAGCTAAGCTAAGGACCTGTAGCTTATCTATTGCTTTTGATATTTCTGCTTTATTTTAAAGTTTTTTTAGTTGTAGAACTTTTCTGTAACTAATAAATTCAGTATTATACTTATAGTACTTTTCTTCTGCTTGGAATGTTTTCTTGGTTGCTAGTTTGTTAAAGGCTACTTTACATAATAATTTCTCAAAAATATCCCACAGTTTGTTTACTTGATCCTCCCTTTCATCTAAATTAGGTTCTTCTTATAGCAATGATTCTAGTGATATTTTAAATTTATGGTCTACATTTTCACTAAATGCTTGCCATTGTGATAAAGATGTATCCTTTATGTCAATTCTTCTTTGTATACTTGTGAGAAGTTATATGGTTCTGTTTCTTGTGAAAAGGTCTTTGTTATATAAAGTTATTATAAGGAGGTGTGATCATTACCTATAACATCTTCCATATCTTGGTTATCAAATTGGAGTAATGGATAGCTTGTTAGACTATAAGAAATTCAAATATAGTCTATTCTACTACTACTTGTTAGGTTTCTTCTTGTTGGAGTTTTTTCTTTGCCATTTTATATGATTGTATATCTATAAAGTCCCATTCATCAAAAAAGTTGAATAGTGGAATTTTAGGTCATCACAATAATCTGAAGCTTGCTTTTGAAAAGGACTTTCTATCTTCTGATGGGTTGTAGGTTGCATTAAAATCTTTTATTACTATAATATGAAAGTCTTGTTCATGTTTATTTTTAATAAGGCTAGTTATCTTATTCTGTACCATTTTGCATCTTGGTTTGTCTGAAGGAATATAGATCTGCATAATACAGATCTTTTTTCTTTTTATGAGCATGTTGGTGGCAATAATATATCCTTCTTTTTTCTCTATTGATGCAATCTTTTTTTCTAGATCTCTTCTGATTAAGAAACTGACTTCTACTTTAAATGGTATGTCTTTGTTGGTGCTATAGAAGTGTTTATAGTTTTTCTGACTATTGAAAGCCTATTGTGCATTAACTTCTGTCAATTTTGTTTCGCATAACCCCAGTATACCTATTCCTTGTTCTAGTATCTCTTCAACTAGGTTTTGCTGCTTTGTTTTATCTGTAATTCCTCTGACATTGTGTGTATCCAATCTAATCACCTATTTACCTACATTGTCTTCTTCTTTGATTTTTCCTATTAGTTTATGTCTATTATTATTAAGAAATTTTTTCTGTTCTTCTTGTAGAAATGTTGTGATATTTATATTTCCCTCCTCTTCTTTTCTATAACTACCTTTTAAAGTTTGTTTGTTGCCCATATTTGTGATTTTTGATGAGGAAGTAGTGAACTGTTGCTTCTCTTAATTATTATCAAGGACTAGTATACTTTTAAGAGTGGTTTGCTCCCTTATTACTAAGTCTCAATCTTCTGAAACTTGTTTGTCCCTCTAAGATATCTATTCTAGCATGTAATTTTTCTAGGTTGACTAGAATACCCATTAAAGGATCTTGTGAACTTTCTATTTCGGGTTTTCTGTTGACTTCAGAAGATCTATTTATATAGCTTCGTTGATTTCTAATTGATTCTCTATTACTTCCTGTTGCAAGATATTCGTCTTTATTGTTTTTTTTATACCTTATTCTATTATTGCTTCATTGCCTGATCTGTCTCAAATTTTTGAACCTATGATAACTTGCTAGATTAGAAATAGACTCTATTGATTCTATATTTGATTGTGAGTCAAATATTAATTCATTGTCTATTTCTATATTTCTGGGCCTGAATCTTGTATTTGTATCTTCATCTTTAGGATTCTGTCTTTTTGTTTTGGCTGTGTGTTTGATACTCTATGAAAGGCGATATCCCTATAAGAAAATATGTCATTTACATGCCTTCTCTTGTTTTAAAGCAAACTACTATAAAGTTATGCTTCTTGAGTGTATAGAAATCCTTAGGTATATAGTATGCCTTAGCTTGTGTACCATTCAATACTTGAGATATTAGACTGGTGTATGTTTTATTAGTACCTAGAAGTCTTGTTGAGTTGTCATTTCTTTCAATTAATATTTGATTTATTTTATTATCACTAAGCTCAAACTTGGAAAATATGGCTCTTGACATTTTCATACTAATTGAAGTTATCCAAATTTCTTCAGAATTTAGACTAAGATATTTGTGCCATTTGATATAGGCTTTCACTTATGGTTTTGTATTTGCTTCATAGATATAAATGTTTTAAACTTCTCTATATTTTTTTAGATACATTTTTATGAAATTCTTATTGTTTTTCTGATCCACGTCTACCAAACATACATGCCAGATAATAGTGTCTTCTTTGGTTTTAGATTCTTAAAAAACTTTTTGATCTAGGTTTCTTTCTGTCTTTTGTTTCTTGTAAGTGATAATGGTGTTATATTTTGAATAGCGAAGTTGTCTTTCTTTTGGTTAACTTCTTCGATGCATCTTATAACATTTTCTTTCTCTTGTACCCAAAAAACTAATCACTCATTTCCATTAATAAACTCTTTTCATAACAGGTTTCTTTTTTCTTGTGGAAGTTTAAGGGTGTTGCTTAGATATGCCTTAGTTTTATCTTCTATTTCTTCTAAAATATTAACTGCCATAGCACCTAATCTATAATTTTCTTTTTTTTTTATGAAATAAGGATTTGTTGGTATTTTTATGTCTCTATTCCTAATAATATAAGAGCTATGTTCACTAATGCATTGTTTTTTTACTGTTTCTTGGAATTTTTGTGATTCTAGTTCTTTGATCTCCTGTACATATATCATTGTTACTTCATTGTCTATTGTTGATTTATTATCTATTTGTTCAATGATCCCATTGGTTGTTACTCTGATTTATGTTGACTTTCAGAAATCTTGATAATTTTCATAAGCTTATCTTTAATATAGGGTTATAGAAGATCTTCTTTAATCCCTTTGCCTTATTGCCAAAGATATATAATATATTGAGTTAGGATTCATTCCTTGCGAAAGGTTGTCACATCTGCTCCTAGTATCTTGGCTATAATACTATTGAGGATAGTATATGTTTCTGGTGATGAGACTACTGGTCCACTGAGTTCATCATTTCTTTGTTTTAGTAGTTGTTGTGAAGCCCATAAAGTAGAGTGTTCATCATGTTTTATTAAAAGATTGATTAATGTATTTACTATATCCTCTTCTCTTTTACTGATAATCTGTAATATACATTGTACTCTATTCATATTTGTTACTGGTTTATATTTATTGATTAAATCACATGATTGCTTATTTATATTTGTCAGTTGTTCTATTTTTAGATCGCGGATAAACCTTTCTATGATTGTTATTGTTTATATTTTTGATTAGGTAATATGAAAAAACCTTGTTGTGTTGTTTTGATATATTTATTTGTTTATATTGAAGATCCTATCCAAATTTTGCAAGTTGTTATCATGTTTATGTAAAATGTTGATCAACTTGTTTGGATCACAAGTTATACGTGTATGTACGTGTTTTGTTTGTCATTTTTACATGTATATTTGTTTTGTTTGTCCACTTTTA